>BQKZ01010985.1:0-19776 GCA_036244855.1 Temnopleurus reevesii | reverse complement strand
GTGAACAAGCTCGACTTTCGGGGAGGAAACGAGCTCGAGAAGCTGCAGCGTGCACGGCAAGTCTATTGTTCGCTGCGCGCTGCGAGAGGCCGAGGCCGTTTGGCGTCATAGCCGCGGCATGATGCGTGCAGCTGGGGCGGTATAATTTGGATGTGGCGCCTTAAGATATACATAAGTTAGAATAAAACAAATTGAATACAAGAAAGTGGTTAGAATGCCACAAAATAACAACAACAGGAAGAAACAAGAAAAGATTGCTGATTATTTCGTCCGTGCTTTCATTAAGTAACGGTAGGAAAAAAGTTTTGTTGCATGAATGCTAAAAAATGCGGCATATCAGCAAGTATAAAAGCCGACTTACACTTTTGCATTGTTTTTGCCTGCGTCGACTGAGCCTTTTTTTTTTTTACCACACGGTGGATTGACGTTCGGCTTGCGCGCAAAGACCGCCTTTGTTCGTCCAGGAAGCGTTTTTAATTAACAACAAAACGCTGGGCCGATGCAGGCTAAAACGCAAAGGTGTGAGTTAGCTGTAAAAACATCCTATTGAAAATAGTGTGGATTCTACAGAAGAAGAATGTATTTCACTGAAATCGAAACTAACGTTATGCTTCGTACAACACATCCCTTTGGCTACAGTTAGTTCCTATAAAAAAGAAAGACAAAATGTGGGCAATAAATTCTTAGAAATCAAATATACATATATGTGTCACAGATACTATCATTGTCAGACGTTAATATTCATACTCATATCCTTCTCTGTGTTTTTGATTCAACAGAATGGCGGATGACCTATTCTTCTAGATAAAGTGTTATCATATCCACTCTGCAATCATTGGAGAATGTGGCATCACCGACCAAGTCTTCAAATATTCCAAAGGAGAGATAGCTGTATGGAAATTTGGATATAATTGAGGACATCTTAATACAACATTCACTTCAAAATAGCAAGGCGCCTACCAGCAAAGGCATATTGAATTACCGGACCTTTTCTCTGATTGACCCCAAAATATAATCAACTGCCAGTTAAGATGGAAGGCCTCCCACCGGCGAATCTTGCGCGACTCGTCAGCGCTCAACAGCATCACGTTGGTAGGCCAACGACGAACCAATCACCCAGGGGAAATAACAATGCCTTTGAAGGAAGACAACAATGTTATTCAAATCAAGGTAGGATTGAACATAACAACATTGATGCTGGTAGAGCAGGAATGAACCAAACAAACGGGGGAAACAGCCATGAAGGCCTACTCGAAACAAGGCAGCATCAGTATCATGATTATCAGATGTCGAAGAGAGTTGACACGACTGAAAGTGACATCAGTTTGATTTCTACTTCAAGGAGTTTTGATGAACCGAGCTGCTTACGAGATGAGCTCGTGCCGGAGAGAAGAGTAGGGGATGTCAGTCGGAGCATGGAGAGCTTGGGAATGGGTGAAAGAAGACGCCTTATTTCCCAAGATAATGGACCTAATAGACAGGTCACTGGGGTCAAAATGAATGGAAGGAAAATACCAGGTCGTGTGAGTTCGCCTGATGATATCCAAGGAGATATCAGTTTCAACTCCTTGCGTAGTTTCGACTCCTTCAGTCACTCCTCAGGGAGCTTAGACCCCTCTTCCCCTGATTCTACGGCAGAGCTTTGCCTATCCAGTCTCCCTACCAAGCTATGCTCCCAACCATTCACAGACTCCCCTTCAACACCATCACATTCCTTGCCCCCTAACCCGGGCAGAACTGATCCCGACCGGCGAGCGCAGTACCGCAAAGATATGACGGAATTAATAGAAAATGTTTGTAATTATCCGGATTTGGTTGTCTGGCGAGACGAAACCAAGTGTGTTTTACAGTGGAGCAAGGAAGGGAAACTTGGCTTCAAGGTATTGGATGTGATGGTAAGTAATATTTACTCTCGATTTAATGAGCAAAATGTTGTAAAATGCTTACCTATATGCCCCAGTCACATAGATTCGGAAGCAATACGATTCAACACTTTTTGATAGAGGCAGTTAACTGTGAATTAACAAAGAGTCGTGTTGAATCGTGTTGCTTCTGGGCCGCCTCTATGTGACCAGGGCTTTACTTGTGTGCCCCAGTCACACAGAAGTCCGGAAGTAAAGCGATTCATCACGAATCTTTGTTCGTAAAGAGTCGTGTTCGATCGTGTTGCTTCTGGGCTTATATGTGACTGGGGCCATAGAAAACGCTCTGGGTAGGGTACAGGATTTATTTATTAATTCTTGTTTTCTTGTTTTGCACAAGAAACATGTGTGTGGTGCATATTTCTTAATGGGTATGTGAAGTAACAAAAAGAAGAAATAAACAAACAAATTTAATTCGCATATTATGTTTCCATAAAATTGACCAAAAAGTAGCTTTTCTCGGCATGATATGCTTCACAAGCTGAGGAGTATCATTAAAGGAAAACCAAGCCGGGGGGGGGGGGGGGGGGGGAGGGGGCGGGCAGAGAAAGGCCTAGGGGTAGAGGTTAATTGACCAAACAACATTTNTAGTCAGCGCTGAAAAATTCATTGATTGTGATGGATGAAAAGCATAATCGCTGACAGTTGCTATGGGAACTGTCGGAAAATGACTCCTTGTGGGTGCGACAAATCTTGATGAAACACCCCCTGGAATCATCGTGCTCTCATTGAATGAGGAAATATCAGATAACAAAACTGTAAATATTTGAACAAAATTTAACAACCAGTTAGAAAGTTAAGAATTGTTTAAAATCACAGAGATATGACGATCCCTGCAGTTGATGGGGGTTCGTGCGATCGGTAACAATTACGGAATCTGTGACGTCATGTCGAACAACTCTTCATGCCTCTATAGGCGCTTTAGAAACATAACAAAGAAAAACAATGTGAATTATATTTTTGTTGGAAATAAAAGGGAATTCAATTGCATTAAATTAAAATTGATGTTTTGACTTGTACTTCCGGTCGACTGTGAGGAGGTTCACGTTGACTGAAATCGAAATCTCCCTATTATCTCATTTTCAGAGCACAGATGGGTCTGAATCATACGCAATGGTCACAAAAATCATCAGAGGATCACCGGCCCATGCGAGTAGCTTACGACAAGGAGATCATGTGCTTTCTGTGAATGGTATACCGGTGTACCAACGACAAGGAGTGAGTTAATAATGATAATAATAAAAAATAATGATGATGCTGATGATGATGATGATGATGATTATAATGATAATAGTAGTAGTAATAATAATAGTAATGATAGTAATAAAAGTAATAATAATGATAAGGCTAAAAATAGTAAAAACAAAATAATGATAACAGTAGTAGTAGTAGTAGTAGTATAATGATAATGATAACAATAGTAATCATCATCATCATAGTAATATTAATGATAATGATGATAATGATAGTAATAGAAATAATAATAATGATAATAATAATAGTAATTCCCTTGAGGAAAACAGTGTTGTTGAAATTTTCAGAGTCTATGCAAGGAATTTGTTCCTACTTGTTTGTTTCATCATAATACTTCAATACCTTTTTGTGTCCAGTATATTCTTGCTTCCATTTGTATTGGCTTCATTTACTTTTCTATTTCAATTAAAACGCCATGAGCACCGAAAGATGGACCTGTGCGCTTTACAAGTAGTCACTATTATTATCATTATTATTATTAATTAGCACTAGTAGTGATAATTCCCTAGTCTATGACAGGGCTCTCCACATAGTTGGTCCTGAGTGAACAAATGCTTGTTCTCCCTTAGTCCACTGCCTGGACTGTTTACGTGATTTACCTGATAACCAATAGAAACGCCCTCAGTAGTCAAGACGGTGACATCCGCTCACTTTCCCTGAGGGGATCGCGCCGTCCGTGTGGTTGAGTGCATGGATAGGAGGAGTGCAAGAGAGGGAGAGTGAAAACGGCCAAAGTCTGGACTAGTTCTCCCCATAATCTCCTCGGAATGGGAACAAGTTTTGCAATAGTTACAAAAAAGTCGACAGAGTTTCAATCTGATGTCAGTATATAGTCGCTAGAAATTAGATGTACATCGCGTAGTTTTGGTGAGGTAAAGATATAGCTCTCCAAATACATCATTTTATTCGATATTCATCACTTGGATGTTGAGTGACTGTTAATGTTATAATATTATTTATAAAGTACATACCTAAAAATGATAAGAGCCTTCTTCCCGTTTTGGGAATTCTAAGTATCACTTGATTTTAAGTGTCATCAGGTCAGCACAGCATGACCTTGAACTTTTCTTTTCGAAGGATGGATCGAAACCTATAATTGCTTTTTAAAAGTAGGTACGATATAAATTCGCTTGAAAAGATCTGCGTTAAATGTGTTACATATATTATCAAATGAATTTTAAAAGATTGATGAAATATTTGAATTAAATAAGTCCGGTTTTGTATCAACCTCTAACGAATTCCGGTCATTTTTTTTTTCATTCATGTATGTATCTATCTATTTCATTCATTCATTCATTCACTTATTTATTTATTATTATTGTTATTTTATTCATCTATTTTTGTCCATCTTTATTTATTCATTTATTCATTTATTTATTTCTGTATTAATTATTATCATTATTATTATTATTGTAATTTATTCTTTTTTTTTTGGGGGGGGGGGGGGTTACTCTCAGCCCTTTCATACCCACTGGTTTCCAGTGTATATGTAATTGAATATATGTCCCTGTACACAGAAATATGCAAGAATACTTGACTGATGCTCAATCATTTAGCCCTGCGTCCGATGTACATACGTTAATGTTGTATTCAGCCAAGCGTCTTTCACGTATTCCTCCGGCATGCAGGGTATGCATTTCAAATTTCCTATAAACTGCAAACGAAAAGGAAAAAAATGATAGGAACCATTCATACAAGCAATGCAATTTAAATTCATGAATACAAAAGCACAATGGGAAAGAACATTTGCAGAGAATGCTAATACGAAATCGATACTGTCTGTTAGTACTATCTGACACATGCAAGTATATACATGTATAAAAGTAATATCATTAAAAAAACCTTTAGGCGCAAATATTCATACATGAATGAAGCGCCGTTAAATCCAAATCCAACAACAACTACAACAAAACCTACTTATTTTCATCATACTTTCTTTTCAGGCTTTACCTAGAACTAGAACCGCTGAGGTTCTTCACAAGCAGAGTCGAGATGACACTGTCACTCTCATCGTACGGAAACCTAAAAGACTGGTAAAGTCAGCTGCTTTAAACAAAACCATGGTGAAAAGGTCCGCTCTTCAATCACATACCAAGGACACTCACAGAATAAGCGACAACACACCGTTGGTACGGTTACCGCATCTGAGGTTAGTGATCATGGGTTTCAACGCGGAAAGCATCGCAGAACAGCTGATTGGATCCGATGCATGGCGTGGAAGACAAGAGGGGCCAATCAGCTCGAGATGCCATGCGACAGTTCAGAAAAGGGGTGCAGAGTTGATACTCCGCCACCAGGTATTGAGTCCTTGTGGTCCAACAACTGATCAGGAATCCGTGGATCTAGAGGTGGTGGTTGTGAAGAACGCAACATGCCCTGTAGCAGACTACTGTAGTCAGTTGGTGATGACATCGCACTCTATATTCGCTGTAGGGTTCGATGGCCACTCGTACTTAGACCATGCCAAGGGTGTGAAAGAACTTCAGATACAGTTGAATAAAATCAGGACATATGCGAGTAAAGATTCACCAGTGTATTTGGTATCCACCTGGCAAAATGGTTCTTATGTGAACTTGAAAGAAGTCAGGGACATTGGTCGAAGCCTAGATCAGAGATTTGGTGCGGCGTTTTACGAACAGCTTCAGTACCTGGAGAACTGCCCCTGTTTTGTGCTCCTCGGAGGCAAAGGAGAACAGACGGCTGACATCTTCCGCAGGCAGGGATCATCTAAAGGGATGAACGGCCGCAATCAACACTCACAATCTTGTGCCTCATCCAGACAGCCATGCAAGGACTCTACATGCCTCAAGGACTTCGGATCCGACTCTCCCGCCTGTGTCCTTCGCGAGCATATCCTAGCGAAGGTCTTTGATCAGAACTTTGTGACTCGGAGTCGGAGACCATATCTGCAGAAGTTCTTGTACTTCAGGGATATCGTGATTGGGATGAGGAAGGAACAGAAGCAGAAGTTTGTACTGACATCACGAATCGAGAAGGAATGCGGAATCACTGACAGTCTGGAGTTGGATTCTCTCTTGGAATACTTACACAGACAAGGGATCATCATTGTACCAGGTGAATGTTTGTAATGACTATACTCTTAAAATATTTTGTTCGCGTTGTCACGAAGTGACGGAAGCCTAAGAGTACTGTTTTATGAATCCTCTGCAAATTTCACTTCCATTGAAACATGATTTTTATATCTGTACACATGTTGATATCATGCGCTTTGAATTGATGCTATGTCGGGTTCTCTTTGTCATCATGCAACACTTCCCCCTGAATACCATCACTTCTTGAAAACACGGACGATTCGAGCAAACGTTTACTCAAGATATGCTATCCGCACAGCCATGAAAACCAGAGAGAGAGAGAGAGAGCACATGGTTCATTGGTAGATAAATTAGAAGGCATTGACACTACAGTCTACTATATAGTATTGAATGTTTACTGGCAATTGTTTCGACAAACCTATCTCCATCAATATTATCAAGGGTTGTGTTTCAGTTAATAGAAACTTTAAGAACCACTGGTATCAGTTTTTTGTGATTAATGAGTGAACATCATCGCAAGAACAGATACCAATCGTTATAAAAGTCGTCACTAGAGTATTTCCTTATCTTGGGGAAACACTCACTGTATAGGTTTGTTATAAATGAGCAAAGATTTGACATTGATTGTTTTCATTTCAATCCGATCTTTTTTCCAGGTAACCTGAAAGGCGGTTCTCCTAGCGTTGTTGCTCTGAACCCTGCGGACCTCATTCCAGTCTGCAAGGCTCTCCTAGAAATCCCTGAGGTGAGTCGGCAGGATCAGTTCTTTCGCCGCCACTGGAGTGACCTCCAGAAGAGTTCCTTACTCAGCCAGGCTCTACTCACCCATGTTTTGAACGTGAAGTCCGACGTTGGCCCCGTTACACAGTGTCTCCTGCATCTGAATCTGATCTACGCGTACCCGTCGGGAGACACGTACCTCATGCCCTTCCATACAAACCATCTAGCGCCCTCTACGCCAGACCGCTCATGTGGACAACCTCTCCTTGCGGATTTCAAGGAATTCTGTCCGCACGGTCTGTTCTCGAAGCTGGCCGTTGAGCTTAGTGAACTTGCGAAAGAGGAAAATAAGATGGACGGAAGATCACGAATGAATGATAGAACGTCTTGGGATTTCCACATGGGTGGCGATTACTCTATCTATATGACTGAGATTGAAAACGCAAGCCGGATAGAGTTCATGGTGCACGTAATGTGAGTATCAACGATGTGTATGTTTCATGTCTCCATATGTATTTCTCTTTTGTGCATAAATCATTGGCGTGGGGTACACACTGTGCATGAATTTTTACAACGATAGTGTAACATAATAACAAATCTAGTTAATCAATGATTTCATGTGAAAGCATTTTTTAATTATGTCGTAGTTTAGTGGTCTTGGTTGAAGTTTTGAGGAAATGCGTTTTGAACAAAAGTAGAAGTTGTGGTAGAGTGTATTAATAGACAAAAAATGTACGATGAGTAGTGCACCTACGATGTTATCACATTGCCATTTTGGCTCGTGTTTTTCACATCATTCAAACTTCATCTATCTAAAATTCATGTATTTTTTCGTCAATGATTCACGTTTATGAACGTATGTTTGGGGAACCGCAATATACAAGTCTGCATTTTAGCAGTCCCCTCCACAACCAACTTATTGAGTTTTTTGTTGATAAGTTGTCCAACTTCTCTAAAACTTTGTCCTATTTACCTAGATTTTTTTTTAAAAAAAGGTAGACCATCTAATTAAACTTTGCCGCTGTAATTTGTCTCCTCTAGGGCTGGCAAACTCTACATGCTCTCGAGTGCATATGCTGAGATACATGCTGCGCTATCGAAGGTTATGGAGTCTACCGATCCATTCATCTTCGGTCCGCCGTGTCCGATGGGTAAACAATGCAGGGTAGGTGGCATCTTCATTGTCTTTCCTTTTTTTACATTTATTTCATTGATTCATAATCCGCACCGGTAACATTAAGGGCCTAACTAATTTGTGAAAATCATTCCAGTAGACGTTGTCAGCCACCAGAATTATAATCTGCAAAACATATTCCAGACAGTTTGTAGCGCTCCCTTTGATTCTAAGGTGTGAGATGTTCAAGGCTTTGTGCATCACTACGTCAGTTGTTTAGGGCTTTTTACATCACAAGGCCAAATGTCAGATATTGCGAAAATAAAATAGGAGGTAATTAACAACCTTGTCGGACTCCAGGACGTAACTATTGTTTGTGTATTACCTCTCGGTGATGACGATGGTGATGAGCTTTGCGCGGTTCCATATATTCACGCAGTCAAAGGCCCTCTTGAAATCAATAAACAGGATGAAGTAAACATGATTGTATTGACAGTTTCATGTTCAGTTGAGTAGTGTGCTCAATTATGTTTTAAAGGATGAAAATCTGGTTGTTCTTCTCTTTCTGAATAAAAAAGTTCCTCTCGAAGTCTAGTGTTAAGAAAATCGTGTAACAAATTCAGAACAACTGAGAAAGTTGGCATGTCGTATGTCAATATATTATATTCCGGCTGAATACAAGTAGACCACTTTGTCAAATATACATATTTTTATCCCCATCAGTTCAAATATACTTATATAATTCGACATTGTGTCCCGATTCAACAGGATTACCATAACGTTTCTGGGACCTCACACATCATTGACTTGTCGGCAAATAGGGATGGGCGCCCCCTCTTGTGTGGATCTACAGATCTGCGCCAGTATAGCTCGGTTAGACAGTGGGNCAGAACGTCTTGGGATTTCCACATGGGTGGCGATTACACGATCTACATGACTGAGGTCGAAAACGCAAGCCGGATTGAGTTCATGGTACACGTTATGTGAGTATAACGATTTGTATGTGTAATCTACGATTTTGCACAAGCTTATGTTTCCATGTGGATTTCTCCTCTGTGTATAAAGGAGTACATACATAAATTTGACAAAGAGTGGGTAACATAAAAACGAATCTAGTAAATGAATGATTTCATTGGAAAATTTCTAAATTGATATTCGGAAGTGTCGTGGTTTATTGGCAACGGTTAAAGTGTCGAAGTATTTTGAAGAAGGAAAACTATCGTCATCAAAAGTACTTATTAATAACAGAAAATGCGTGATAAGTAGTGCACCTACGATGTCAAAATATTACCAATTTGGCTAATGATTTTCATATCATTAGAATTTTACAACTTTCTCATACGTTGTTCAGTTTTCTTCACACGTATTTTATCCTCTCTTTCTGAATATCCCGGTTATATGTATAATGGGTAGACCATCTAATTACAAATTTAATTTGTCTCCTTCAGGGCTGGCAAGCTTTACATACTTTCGAGTGCGTATGCCGAGATACACTCTGCCCTAACAAAGGTGATGGGCAATACCGATCTGTTCATCCTCGGTCCGCCTTGTCCCCTGGGCAAACAGTGCAGGGTAAGTGGCATTTTTGTCTTCATTTTTTCCTTAATTTTATTTATTTAATTAATGATATGCACTGCTAACATCCAGGACCCGTAACATAAATATATCCAATCAATCGCAAGTTAAGGCTTTGGGAAATCATGTACTAAAGTCTGTGTTTGATCGCAAAAGTGATTGAATCTCTTTTATGTTGTGGGTTCCTTGGACACCTCCTGAGGTCGGCCTTTTGCTAAGGAGGGTGTTCCTCCCCATGCCCGGTAGATTAATAAAGAAATTAAAGACATTTTTTTTATTACTCCGTAATCGTTTTAGTTCAGTGTAGGCAAACTTTTCAGGCTGTAGAGTGGAGGGAGATAATTCATGCATCATCGTAAAATCACTCGCGAAAATAATTCCAGCAAATGTTGTGAGCCACCGGAATATAATCTGCAAAACATATTTCAGTCAGTCTGTATGGTTCCCTTTGATTCTAAGGTTTGAGATCTTCAGGGTTTTGGCATCACTAGGTAAATGGTAAGATGGTGCGAAAATATAGCAGGAGACTATTAACAACGGACTCTTGACCACTGCCTGATGGGTATAACATGTTGATGATGATGATGATGATGATTACGATGATGATGAGCTTTCATCCGGTCCATATATCTTGACTATCCACACTGTTTCCATATATTTACTACATCAAAGGTCTTCCTAAAATCAATGAAGTAAACATACTCTGCTCGACTTGATCCTCTCTTTGTTAAGCGCCATGAGCGTCAGAGCCTGGCGGGTGCCGCTGTATACAGGTATAAGTATTCCTATCATTATTATAAAAAGTCCTATTCGAAGTCTTGTGCCAAGAAAATTGTGTTAGATATTTTAGCCGAAGAGAATTGACCCGATTTTTACCCAAAGCGTGACATACCATAATAATGCTGGTTTATTGGTGAATATGATAGTCTTAGGAGTACTAAACTCAAATCCGGTGGGTGCCACTTGGGCAACCTTGGGGAAAATTTTTATTGGCATTTAACAATTTTACGGAGGCACTAAGGTTACAGACATATACGAGATTTTATCGCCGCAACAGCTGCCATCCATCATAAATCTCATTTTCGGTGTCACTTTAGGGCCTCCGTAATTTTTCGATATCCATGAATGGCGAAAAACAAAACTGTCATCTTTTAATGAATTCCCAGTGCTATACCTTCAAATGAAAAAGTTAACACACAAGCAAGCCGGTGATTTGTTAATATATGACCACATGAAGTAAATTGAGGGTCATATCATTTCCTTTTTAGGTATAGCATTGAGAATTCATGAAAATATGACGTTTTTATTTTTCGTCATTCGTGGATATCGACACATTACGGAGGCCCTAAAGTGACACCGAAAATGAGATTCAAAAGGAGTGCTGCTTTTGCGGCGAAAAAATCTCGTATATGTCTGTCACCTTAGTGCCTCAGTAAAATTTTAAAATTCCAATAAAAGATTGTCCCCAATGGTGCCCAAGTGGCACCCACCGGATTTGTGTTTAGTACCCCCTAGACTATCATATTCACCAATAAACCAGCGTTATCATAACTTGTCACGGTCCTGCTGGGATTCTACTTGACTATTTAGAACAACGGAGAAAGTTGGCATCTTGTATATCAATGTATGTCACTCCTGGTAGATACAAGTAGCATCTTTCTGTCATATATACAGTTTCTTATTTCGTCACTATCATTTCAAGCATATTGATATAATTCTGCCATCTTTAATGTTTCAACAGGATTTCCATGGCCTCTCTGGGAGCTCACACATCATTGACTTGTCGGCAAATAGGGAAGGGCGCCCCCTCTTGTGTGGATCTACCGATCTGCGACAGTATAGCTCGGTTAGACAGTGGGCTGATTTACAGGTATATTGTATTAGTTTACTAATCAATAAGTTGAATATCATTATTAATAAATATGTTTGTATTTGGTTAATTCAGCACGTTAACAATGATGCCCATTCTTTCAGGAAAAGTCCCAATTTTTTTTGCGAACAAAGCTTCATTTGTTTAATCTTACTTAGTATTAATGTTTTCAAATTCTGAAATTCTTTATTGTACTGCAAGTCATTTCATTGAACTCATACACTCTTAGAATTTCACTAGTTTAAAGGATCCCTTAGGAAGCACCTCTTTATCTTTTTTTAAATTAAAAACTGAGAAGAGTCTGATTTATGATTATGGTCATTATATAATCAGATTCTAGCATTACAATGTGCATTACTGACAATAGAAAAGATTAAATGTCCCTGGAATTCTTTAAGCTAGTCAAACTTCGTTTCATATTTTTAATATTTTTTTTTTATTATGAAACAGATAGACGATTATAGAAAAGAAAACTTCAATCAGAATTTATTTTGCAGACAACAGGACACTGTCTGTCCTGAGAGAATTCTATATTGTGAAGAATCAATACGAGATAGACGCATTGCCATTTTGTTTTGTTCCATAATCAAAATCCATGACATCAATTTCAAATATTCAGAAATGGATGAGGAGCACAAGGTAAAAAATAATCATCAGTAAAGATCTCTCAAGCAAATTTATAACCCCCCAAGCTCATTATACTTACAAAACCTTTACCACTATGATTTCCAGTCAAGGGGGGTTCCACAAGGCAACTCTCTAGGACCGAGAGTAATCCATCCAAACACAGCATGGAGAGATCTCCCTCCTGATTTAGTACATCTCATTTCTCAAATGCTGACGACCAACGAAGCTCTTTGCTATGGAAAAGGATGGAAACATTTAGCAGGTGAGCAATATTTTTTATATTTATTTTTATTATTTTTCTTAAATTATATTACCATATAATTAGATTGTGATGCGAATCATAAATGATCTTTCTTTTTTTTTTACCACGAATGGTTAGAAGATTCTGTTTGGAATTGATTACATTACATTACAGGAAAAAATGTGTAAGATGTAAATCAGAAGGAATAAGAATATGCATGTTTGATTGTTTCTCATGAGAATTATGGTACATCACCTAAATGCGATTGGATGAAAACGGATTTACATTATAAATCACATGAGTGCTGAAATGCAGAGTGCAGTAAAACCTGTGATTTTCTTGCCCAAAAGAGTGTTATTGAACTCTATTCATTGCTAATTCCTCAGTCATACACATGATATAGAAGCCCGGAAGCAACACGATTCAACACGACTCTTTTGTTCGGAGGAAGTCAACTGTAAACTTAACAAGAAGTCGTGTTCATTCGTGATGCTTCCGGGCTTCTACATGACCGGAGCCTTACTTTTCTACTCTCTTCCATTCATACTTGCACCTCTTTTCTCCCCATCCCAAATATTCTTTTAACCCTCTTCCACTTCTCCTCCACTTCTTTTCCACTTTTCTTCCACTTATCTTCCACTTCTCGTCTTCACTCACTTCAATTCCATCATTTCACCTCTTTTCCAACCCTCGTAAACTCACTTCCTTTCTCTCTTCCACCCCTCTATAATTCCTCTTCCACCTCTCTTTCAACCCCTACACCCCCTTTCCACCCTTCTCACACCCCTCTTGCATCCCTCTCGCACCTCCCTTCCATCCCTCTTGGACCCCTTTCGCACCCCTCTTCCAACTCTTTTCCACCCTTTTTCCACCCGCCTTTTGCCACTCTTCCACCTCTCTTGCACCCCTCTTGCACCTCTCTTGCACCCCTCGTGTACCCCTCTTCCACTCCTATCATACCCCTCTCCCTCCCAATTACCTACATACAGCTCTGCTTCAGTACACCCAAGCGGACGTTATGTTCTTCGGATCCCCGTATCCAGCGGACCTCAACCCTTGTGAGAAGCTCTTTAGTGCCTGGGCTAGCCGTGACAATCCCACACTCGGGGACCTGCTCCAGCTTCTAGGAAATTCTGGTCTCGGGCGCCATGATATCATCGACGAAATATACAAGAAATTGAGAGTGGTTAATCCGAGTAGCCTGGACATGTTCCAGGATTAAGGATGGGAAGAAACATCATTCAGTGCCAGTAATGTCGATAGAACTCCAGTTTCTTAAACTTGCTACAAGTACTGCCACCTATCTGCCCCTTAGGCCTTTCTTGTAGCTACTCTGACAAAATATGTGCCAGAATATCGACTGTGTAAACTTTTATGGTAGACATGTTTTAGAAAAAATTGTTGATGATGGGCACTTGGAAAGTCGTACAAATCGCACAAATGGTAGATTTTTTAAAATAAAACGATGCGCACATCATGTCCGCATTTGTCATTTAGTGCGCACATCAGATGCACACTCGTTTTCTACCGTCAACAAGCCACCGTTCACCAATTTCGAAAACCCACTGGTACACCTTCTAGAGGACATAGATACCATCTCGGCAATGCAGACATGGTATATAAACATATCTCGAGGGATTAAATACCATGGGAAATCATTTAGGCCTACATTTATTCTTTAGTGCTAGAGACCCCAGGCCATGATCACGACGTAGTAGGTATTGGAGAGACTCTTAACAACCAGGCATTGATCATCTGGAAATTTTCATTTGAAGAGGAGTCATACCGGGAACTGCCATTCATTAATAAAATAGAATATTAACCTCTTTTCGAAACTGGTGGACGGAAGCTTGTGCGCAGCAAATGACAAGTGTACAATTCTTTATTTAGCACTATTTCGCGGTATATATTGAGCGGTTCCATGACAAATGCTCCGGCGACAACTGCTCCGGCAAAAAACTGACCCAGTAAGCCTAATGTCAAACCTAATCCCAAACCTAACCCTAACCCTAATCCTAATCTTGACATCATTCTGAATCATAAACCCTATCATAACCCTAACCCTAACCCTACTCCTAGCCAGAAAAATGAACCGGAGCAGTTGTCGCCGGAGCAAATGTCGGGTCACCATATTGAGCACCTCAGATACGCACTCCTTTTCTTCCGTCCATCAATTTTGACCAGAGTGGGTTTTCGAAATTGGTGGGAAAAGGGTTGTAGACGGTAGAAAATGACTGCGCATCTGGTGTGCACTTCAAAGGACAAGTGCACAACTGATTTTCGCATCATTTGTTGTGCACATCAGATGCACACTCTTTTTCTACCGTCCACAAGCGACTGTCCACCAATTCCGAAAACCCACTAACATGCTTTCTCGAAGACTTATGGGGTACGTGTTGCTCAAAATCAACTGCAAATCAACTGCAACTTTGCAAATTATAACGTGCATTTTCATTCACGCACGGTATGCGCATTTAAAAAGACGCACATGAAACAATGAATTTGATTGGCGCGTTCCGATCAACTGCAACTTGCGATCAATTGCAACTTTTGAGCAACACCCCCTATGTTCCTATTTCGGCAACACAGACATGGTTTATAATTATATGCTTGAGGAATTACATAGCATGGACAATGATGATTGAGGAGGGGTTACACCAGGAACTGCCGTATCATCAATAAAATGGATAGAATATTAGTGTATTATCGAAATTGGTAGACGGAAGCTTGTGGACGGTAGGACATGAGTGCGCATCTGGCAGATTGTGCACATTAAATGACTAGTGTGCATCTGATTTGCGCATCATGTGTTGCGCACATCAGATGCGCACTCGTTTTACCGTCCCAAAGCCATCGTCCACCAATTTCGAAAACCCCTTATAACTAGTTATGGACGATGAGCAATCCATACCAGTGATGTGGATATAATATTTTACTGAACAGTGCTAGAAGTGATGCTCACGCAGTTGTAATTTTTTTTATGAAGCGTTTCGAAAATGAATGTACATTTCATTAGATAATGGGAATTGATATTGTACTAATTGTAGATGAAGGGAAGGAGGTGGTACACTATGGGGCAGCATGACTGCCTTAATTTACATTAGGTTTTTTTTATTCCATCATGATTGAATATGATTGAAAATAGTTGTATGGGATGTTTATGATTGATTTTTTTAACCCGAATATGTACGCAATTTGATATATTGCCTTATATTCATGTATGTCATAATCTACTTGGAACATTTAAAATGTTGCTTCGGTTGAAATATGGTTCAGTTATTATTGATTATATTAATGCTGTAGCTTAACTTTGGTTTAGATTTTTTTATGTTTCTGCTCATGCATCTGGTATGTATTTTTTTTTAGATTACTGCATCAAAAGTTATTGAACTAAAACACAAAATGTTTTCTATCGTCCTGAAAGGGTAAAGGCACATCTGGACACAAATGTCTTTCCCGCGTATTCCAGCGTTCACAGAGCGTCCTGAACGCTAGCCAGCCATTCGTTAAAAATAGGAGATCTAGCAGGGTGCTACAAGAATTTTTTTCACCAGTTACCCAGTCGGGCAACCAAGTTTTCAAATTACTTGCCCGAACAAAATTTCCTTTGCCCCTAAATGATGGCCTACATGTATGTCAATTTGTACATGAAAACTAAAAAAAGCTGCTACTTGCCCTTTTAGGCAAGTGACAATTTTATTTACTTGCCCGACAGCTTCATTTAGTTGCCCCGGGCATGCGGGCAAGTGGGTTTGTAGCGCCCTGTCTGGAAATAATTGTCTATTACCTTAAAGGGGTTTCACCCAGACATTGGTGTGCGCCCAGTGGATGGAAAAACACAATAGTCAATCTGTAAACATTTGTGCAAAATCCGACGATCCATTCAGAAGTTATGAATGTTCAAAGTTTTGATTTACAACCCTCATGGGCTCCTCAAATTGGCAACGTACAGGCACAAAATGGCTGTAGACATAATTGTACTTTTCTCTTCAAGTATGATATGGACACTTTGATTCTGCATGAATTTCGGAATAAATTTTGTTGATATATTGTCTGCTTTTCTAAATAAAAAAGAAGAAAATGTGAAATTCTATGCACAAAGTGAATGGAGAGTTCTCCATGTTGGCAGCCATTTGAGCCAATTTAATTTAAGGAGCCCATGAGGGGGTTTAAATCAACACGTTGAAAATTCATAACTTTTGAATGGATTATTGGATTTTGCTCCAATTTTCACAGTTTGATAATTGCAATTTTCTTCATCCACTAAGAGTGCATCAATGTCTTAGTGAGGTTCCCCTTTAAACAGAGATGTCTCTCGTAGAAGGAGAGTGTACCCAAAATTAATATTTCTTCAACAGGAGTACACAAATTAGATGAACAGAGCAAACAAAGTTTTAGAAAAATTGGACAGCTAAAAAGAAAGTTGTGAATGTTTGTATATTTAGACTAATTGGCAACTGATGACGTCATATGAGCACAACTGATCATTCATTACATTCATATCAATATCATAAAATGTTACTTTTCCCCCAAAATATGATTTCCTCAAAACTCTAACCGTAGGATATCTTTATGATAGATATGTAGATCCACTAATTGCATGTTTATATTCATACAAACGTCACAACTTTCTGCAAAAATGAGGAATTTTGCACCATATTCATTATGAAAACTTTGGTTATTTGTACACCCATGATGTCATCACATTGGCAACATCTCTGGAAATTTCCACTGATTTGCTCATTTTTCAAATCTTCAACAATTCATAACTTTTTGTACTACTTGTCTGATTTTCTTCAAATTTTTTGTTTTACTCACCGATTTTCTCTGCTTCTGTTTAAAAAATTATTACTTTTGGGTATTTCGGCATTTTTTTGAGCAAGAGAAGTGTAAAAATAGAAAATCAATTTCCATAAATGCTGTGACACTTTCGAACAAGTTCATACTCACCTATAGAAAGTGTATTAACCCATTGACTACTAAATTCTGTATCACCCATAAGGGGTGTTGCTCAAAATCAACTGCAAATCAACTGCAACTTTGCAAATTGTAACGCGCATTTTCATTCGCGCATTGTATGCGCATTTAACAATACGCGCATGAAAAAATGATTTTGATTGGCGCGTTCCGATCAACTGCAACTTGCGATCAATTGCAACTTTTGAGCAACACCCTAATAGACTTTGTGCAGGGCGAGGAAAAAATTCCAGTAGTCAATGGGTTTCTGCTCTCAAAAGGATAAGTTGTCACCCGTTTAGCTCAAATTAATGTATATCTCATATAGTAATAATACCTAACAAATATATGATCAATGATTCACTTAATGCTGTCAATTTCCAGAAACATTGTGTTGTTCCTTGAGCTTATGGCGCTCTCCAATAATCTCCGAGATTTTTTATATAATAATTCAATAATTATAAAGCGCATAATAAAACATAGGAATTCTCTATGCGCTGTACAATTTTAACAATTTGCAATTTACAAATAACATAACTTAACATTTTCTACAAATTTAGTTACTAGACTATATCTAATGAAAAAATAAAACAATGATGATTAACAAAAAGAAATAATACATTTTGAGAAGACAAGCGCATCATGTTCAAGAACTAATTATTTCAAGGCAAATAGATGGGTCTTCAATAAGGATTTGAAAGTTGTAGTTGTTGGAACTTCTTTGATGGTTTTTGGAAGTCCGTTCCAGAGGCTTGGAGCTGCAGCTGAAAAAGCTCTACCACCATAAAATTGTGTGTTTATTTTTGGTGTCGACAGAAGTGACTGATTACTTGATCGAAGGGTTCGAGATGGGGTGTATTGTTTAAGCAGATCAGCTAAATAAGAGGGATATGAACCATGCTGTGCTTTGTATGTAATTAACAACATTTTGAACATGATGCGCTTGTTTACAGGAAGCCAGTGTAACTTCTTAAGAGTTTGTGTAACTAAATGCTGTGTTGGCGTGATGTGCGAGTGACCAGTCTTGCTGCAGTGTTTTGTATCATTTGTAATCGGTGAAACATTGTGTTGTTCCTTGAGCTTAATGGCGCTCTCCAATAATCTCCGAGATTTTTTCCAAAGGGTTTTGTCTGTTTGTTGTTACATGTTACATGTGGAGGCGCCGTGGTGTAGTGGTCGTGACTCTCGCCTTTCAACTAGACGGTCGTATAGGTTCGAATCCCACCCATGGCGTCAATTTCCTTCAGCAAGAAATTCATCCACATTGTGCTGCACTCAACCCAGATGAGGTGAATGGGTGCCTGGCAGTAATATTTATTCCTTGAAATTGAAATGCCAAGTGGGCTGGTGGCTGCCGGGCTAAAGCCAGGATAGTAATAATGTAAAGCGCCTTGAGCACTCGGCAGAGTGATTACGTGCGCTATATAACCTGCGTCTATTATTATTAATATTGTAAAGGTGCATTACATGTGTTTAAAAAAATATTATATGCCACTAAAATATATGTTATTACTAACAACTGAATTATCAGTGTGATGTTATTTCTTATTTTCAATTCAATTCAATTTTCAATTTAGTTTATTGATTTTCAATACAAAAAACCCCCCAAAGGATTATTTTCATTGAAACATAACAAACAAATAAACAAGCAAACAGAAAACATAAACATAAACAACAGCAACAAAAATTTGTGTGAGCATATAAATAAGCAAGAGGACAGCGTAATACATCGTAAATATGAATCATCACAATACAATAATCGGGTCGCATGGCTAAAGGACGAGGGGCAATCTAAATGTTCAAATCAAATATATTATACCTAGAATAGTGAAAATCAAATCATCCCGTGTTCCAATCGTTTTTCATACATAACACCAATTCCGTTTATACATATGTTATTAATATCATAATCATTACTAATCATGATAAATTTAAACTTTTCGTCAATACTCATATTTGCAAATGCAGGGACGATATCAATTAGTTTTTTTAAATAAGTCTTGTCTCATATTATGTAAGAGAGGACATTTCATAACAACGTGAAATTCATCTTTAATATCAATTTTACAAAGTGGGCAATTTATAATTTTCGATGTGAGATCTAATTGAACTAAAATATATTTTAAACCTTTGCCACCGCCCCCCTCTTGAAGGAAATGTACACGTATGCCTTGAACGAGTGTGCTGTGCGTGCGTGCGTGTGTGTGTGTGTATGTGTGTGATCGTGTGTGTGTGTGTGTGCGTGTGTGTGTAGGTGTGCGTGTTTGTGTGTGCGTTAGCGACGGACAAGGCATTGACGAAGTGAAAAGTGAAAGCAAAGAGGAGAAGGGATATTATAAAATTGTGATAATTGTTCACGTAAACTTGTAGCGCCGTTTTGCTTAAAAGAAATGAGATAAAAAGTAACAGTGGAGGGTAAAAGAGAGAGAGAGAGAGAGAGAGAG
>BQKZ01010984.1:2692-17399 GCA_036244855.1 Temnopleurus reevesii | reverse complement strand
AATAAACGAAAAACAAAGAATAACAAAAGGATAGACGGAAAATGAGGAAAGAATAAACGATAAACAAAGAATGATGGCAGGATAGAAAAAAATGATAGAATAAATGCAAAACAAAGGATAACAAAACGATAGACATTAATTCAGATAGAATAAGTGAAAAACAAAGAATAACATAAATTCATCTTCGATTTGATTCATAAACTACATCGAGCGCGCGTTTATGTCTGCAGCCAATTCACAATGCTAATCGATGACGTAGCTGCACAGTAGCGTATGTTCACAAACGTTCTGCGCATCTCATACATGGGTTGATTATTAAATGACTAATTAGTGGTTTCTTGCGTACAAATTTATCTCCATAGTGAGAAAAATGGTATAGAAGGCTCAATTACTCCCCAAAGTGCACAATGATACCCAACTTTAGGGTATTTGATATCAAGTTTGTTCTACTTTAAAAGAAAGAAATGGTGTATTCCAGTCTTGAGCGGCATATAACTTGAGAAAAAATAACTAGTGCTCATTTTCTTAAATTGTAGACAACTTGTGAATCTGAATTGTGGAATACTGAGTTACAGTCCTTAAGGATCTTTTTGCACCCTGGCTAAAGCTTTTGAAAACCTGCTGCCGAAGAGTTGGGTAGAGAGGGGAATTATGCTTATAACGTGGTCAGGCAAAACTGTGTATCTTGGCCTCGCGCGAGAGACAATTATTTGGAGAAAATGAGCTTTAAAGTTATAGCAATTTCTTTTGCTTTCACAGTAGTATGCGATGTTATTTTATGATCTCACCTTTTTAATTTCGATATATATATCTTTATTAAGTATAATACATATTTTTGATTGTTTAGATCAATTAATTTCTGTCTTGGTAGCTATTTTTTATAAAGATATTTTGTTTTGCCGGGGAATTAAGTGATAAATGATGGTATCACACATCTCCAGCCAAAAGTGTGTATCTTGACATACGTATTGCAATAATCCCTCCCCCGTCAGGCAAAACTATGTAACTTGAGTTGCACGCCGTTTGTAGATTGCGTGGAACGATGTAAGTCAAGATACATAGTTTTGCATGACGACCTCGGCCAACTGATATCGGTTCGTGCCCACGCAAAACTCTGTATCTCGCTGTCTCATCTACGCACCGGGCGCGGTGCGCGTGCTAGACTGGCCATGGCTGGCGGCGAAGGGTTAGGGTTAGGGTTAGGACCCCCCGCCTATTAGATCCGCGATCTAATAATTTTATTCATTGAATGAACCGTATCGTTGTGAAAGAGGATGTGTAGATCAAAACTGCAGCCAAATTTCATAGCGTAGGACGCGATTTATGTGATCTTTTTATAAGAAACTGCTCAAAATGAATTCCCATGTTTACTTGTTTTGTTATAAGGTAAGTTAAACTCTTCTTTCAACTATTTCTTTAATTCCTATAAGGATTTTTAGAGTATTTTAATGTGTAATGAGCAGATACTTAGTTATGATTGCAACTGATCTCAGTCAGAGTCACTGCATGCTGTGATCCATGCATTGACTATGTGACCCGTTGCAAAGCTACGCCGACGCCGAGCCCAGCGGCCTACAAATTGCGACCGATATGCGTATATTATTATTACTACTGCTGAATATGGGACAAAGTGAATACAATGGGTGACTTCAAGTACTGGGTTGAACGCTGGTGTTGGTGTTGCAATTAGTTGCAACAACACCAACACCAGCCTCAACACCAAACCTGAAGTATGTCGGTGTTGGGGTTGACCTCGCAAGATTCTGACGTATTTCCGGTCGTTCGTGTTGCTTGTCTTGTCTCGTCTTGGTTGAGTTGGCATATGGAGACTTGCTGCACTCCGCCAACTTCTTGGGTTTATTGTGGTGAGAACGCCTAACAAGACGGATGCTATTTACTGGGCATTTTGATTCTTTAATTTTGTCCTTTTTGAAGTGGGGGTCCCATGCTGAGGAGGCGTACTCCAAGATTGGCCGTACTAGCGTTTGGTAGGACATCTCTTTGATCTCTTCCGGAGCTGACCAGAAGTTACGTCTCAAGATACCCAGGACGCGTGAAGATTTGGCACACACTTTATTGATGTGTGCATCCCAACAGAGTTTGTTGTCGATGACAACACCAAGATATGAGAAGGATGACACTTCTTGTAGTTGCTGGTGTTGAATGTCGTCTGCTGAACCGAGGATTGTTGTCGGTGTTGACCATTTACGTGCAATCTCCCCATTCTTCAACATTGGGAAAATTGTGACTTCACGTTCGGTGTTGGTGTTGAAATCATGCATTTATTTTCGACTCGCAGAACAGTAGCACATTCTCTACGACAACTCGTGACATGTCAGTGGTTACTTTACAGTGAAATTTGCATATAAAAACTAAAACCACATATTTATTTTGGAAGGTAATATTTTTCCTTTTGGATTTTAAAAAAGATTATTAAAATAGATTAATTTGAGAATTTCGGACCGACAATTATTTTATCGTCGAGCTTTTCGCGAGGCTTTGTGCTAGCGCGTGTGATATCGCTTGAAAATGAGGCTGGTGTTGAGCGATCGATACGGCGATCGTATCGCTTCTGTAAACCGACCACCGGTGTTGGAGCTCGGTTCACGGGCTGATCTGCTCTCTCAACACCAACACCGAACACCGAACTTCAAGTCACCCATTGCTATCTATTGTAAATAGGCCTCGGGGAATATAAATCCAAAAGTAGGATTGTGATGTTTTCACTTAGACATTTTAAAGAGTGAACATACATGTACACTAAATCGTGAAATAATAATAATAATACACTACATTTATATAGCGCTTATTAAATACGAGGTATTTCTCTAAGCGCCCTGTGCATTATTACCCGGCTATAGCATGGCCATCATTCGGCGCTCACTGCATTCAAGGAATTTCTTCCTACCGGTACCCATTCACCTCACCTGGGTTGAGTGCATCACAATGCGGATAAATTTCTTGCTGAAGGAAATTGACCCCATGGATTGGGACTCGAACCTACGACCTTCGGGTTGAAAGGCGAGAGTCAGAACTACTACACCACGACGCCTCCAGAGCCACCCTTTCAGAGCCTAATTGCGTTTATCTACTAGTCAGTGGTCATTCATTGATCTCCATAGTCTTTTTACACACCAGAAAATTAATCTCTAACCATTTTACTGCTCTACCAACATTTTTGAGCCGATATTGTAAAGATGTTTCAGAGGGGTAAATAAATTTGTTTTACTTTATGCCCAACATCAAGGTAAATCAAGATAAATAGAGGACTAAGATGTTCATTCATATACAAACCATCTGTAACTTTGTCTTTGGCTTGTAAATTGTAATACATATTCTTATTAGCGCACGGTACGGGTATGTATACATTTCACAAGACTCGCATGAAACAATGATTTTGATTGACACGTTCGGATCAATAGCAACTTGGGATTAATTGCAACTTTTGAACAACACCCCCTATGTACAGTACTGCCCTACTCTGACAAAAGGAAGCAACTCTGGGAAACATGTTTTGTAGTAAATCAAGAAAACGTGTTTTCTATTTCCAATGAAATATGTGGAGTTGCTTCCTTTTGATATGTCTATATCTTGGTAACTAGGGATTATTTTACCTAAATTCTTTCACTATATTATAGAGGATACCTTAAATAATTCAAATCAAGGAATAAGTCAATTTTGATTAAATTCAGAGTTGCTTCCTTTTGTCAGAGTAGGGCAGAGTAGGGCAGGACTTATTAGACCACAACATGCCTAGACTACTAGTATATGTAAGGGCCTAAATTTAGTGATTCCAGTGGAATGTATATGTTTTTGAAGAAGCTTACCCATATCAGGTAGAGTTTGTTGCTCATAAATTCATATTCATCAAAATCAGAGAAGGTAGTCTGAATAATTTTTTTGCCAAATTATACATTTTCAGGGAGAGATTAAACTGGAGCGCCATGTACCATGAGAACAGTGGACAGCTTTGCAGAGTGGTTTGTAAGTTTGAAGAAAAGCTAAGGAGAATATGGATGAACTTCTGTGAAAGGACTTCAACAGTATTAGCAACTTTGAAACTATAAGGTATGTTCTAGTATTTTGTTAAGGTGATGCAACTCTGCAATTACTTTGAGTTTTCAGAGTTTTAAATCAAGAACCATAAAAGTGTGCAAAAAATTGATCGTTCCATGATAAGCATCAAATGTTTAGTATAATATACCCCCAAAAATGTTTATTTCTTTCTCAGGACAGTCAAATTTGGTTGAATTTCATTCAACCTGTCTTTGATATTAGCTCATCTTTTTAGGAGATTTAACCCTAGAAAGGCCAACATTTTCCGCGATAACGCCGCCGCGCAAATTTTTTTTTACTGCGCCGCTCCATGACTTTTTACTTTTAAGCCTCGCGCAACTTTTGATACGATTTTCGCGAAAATCAGGAGTACCGTTACGACGCTACGCGACTTTTTATACATCCCTTATACAAATTTTCATACATTTTGTACAAGCTTGTTTGACTAGCTAGCAGACAAGCTTGTTTCGTTCCAAATATGCAAATGAGTTGCACGCTTGTCAAACTAGCTTGCGGCAATCTTGAAAACTAGCTTGCGGCAATCTTGAAAACTAGCTTAGCCACAGGCTTACAAAAAATCTAATTTACTAGCTTACTTGACTTGTACAGCAACAAGCTTATCATCCTACAAGCTTATCATCCTACAAGCTTGTACATAATTATACTACCTTATATCATCTTACAAGGTTGTAAAGCAACTAGCTTGTCATCTATACAAGGTCGTACTACGACTAGCTTGCCGTCTTACAATCTTGCCGTCTTACAAGCTTGCCATCTTACAAGAAAGTTTAATGGTAGTTGTGACTGTAGTAGAGACCGTGTGCATTTATACCGTACATAAGGGAAAGTTTTACTTTTTATAGTTAGTTAGTGAATATATTAATTAACTCATTTAATGAACTGTAATTGTAATTGTTAAATGATTAATTACGTTTCTTGATATTGAAGTAATATAACACAATGAATTCAACTACTAAAATCATTATTATTTTGGGTAAATTAAATTAATTTGTGTTTTGTGCATATTAATATTATGCAAATTAGGTTACTGGAAACTAGCTTAAATTATGACAAGCTTATATTCTAACTAACTTGAATGAATTACAAGCTCGTTTGGCCAGATCTAAAACTAGCTTAATCTATGATAAGCTTGTATTCATATTAATTTGAGTGATTATTAGCAATTATTTGCATTTCGATCACCTTAATTGAAATTCATAATTATGCATCCCCCATTGCCAACTTTAGACTTCGGAGAGCTACTCCACAAACTAAATGATCATCCTCACTATATCCTCACTCATTTTACTTATTTAAAAAGTTTTAACAGATATAAGCGTGCGATCAAACTAGCTTGATTCCAAACTAACTTATTTTTCTCACCATCTAGTCAGACAAGCTAGGTTAATAATGTCAGCAAGCTTGTTTTGATTTGACGATTGTTAACCATCTTACTCGCTTGTGCAAACTAACTTATTTTTGTCACCATCTGGGTCTCTTAGCGACAAAAATCAGGGTTTTTGTGACACACCGGACAAAAGCGTAATTTTTTGCACAGACCTTCTAACACATATGAGGATCGAAATTGGGCTATGCTCCAAAAAATCTGATCACGGGAATTAGGAGAAATTAGCATAAATTTGAATAATTCATTGGGGTCTGAATTCATAGACTACCGTATTGGGGAATGTCATACTTTCTGTAAATATTCGCCTCTGATAGGTAAAAAATTGCCCAAAACATGTCAATCAGTAGTTATTTTGGCAATCCTCATGGACTAGACATGCATTACCTTCTAATAACAATTCTTTGCAAATGGATAGTCTGCGCTGCAGACCCTATATATATTCGCTTTTAATTGACACATTCCAGTTTTCTACAACACTTTTACACAAATAGATGGAATACTCCTAATGCTAACAGTTTATGTAGATTATGATGATATTGGTCTACTTGTATTTTCTAAATAGATCAGTTGTTTATACTCATGTGCGCACCGTGCGGTGGGGGGGGGGGGGCTTTGCGGGTACCAAAACTAGATGGCCAAAAGGCCCAAAAGATTGCTGAAAAGCAGGCGCCACAATTTTGACAATGTCCCCCTTTTTTGCTTGTCAGCTCACCTCAGCCCTGGCCCGGTGTGCCAAATATGAGCTCAGCCCCTCGTGTAAGCAAAATCCTGGGTGCGTGCATGATATTTACCATAGTTAATGCACAATTTATAGATTTATGGCACAAAAAAAGTCAAAATAAACATTTTTATTCGTTAGTATGAAAAATTGCTTCACTGTCCATATCGATAAAACAAAAGGATTTTGAAATATGATGTCTCTAATATGATACTCAAAGATGCCGTCATTTAAAATACAATTTTGAAATAAAATCTTGCTCATGCTGGAGCGAATACAGAATGTCCTGATGGGGATTTTTGCTCATCAGCAGAACTTCTTAAAATCTTTGCATTATTTTTGCCATGGTTTCCATTTTTTTTAGAAGTCATCACAAAGGTAACATTTCAACAAGTTTATTTCATATTCTTTCATACTTAAGAATAACAGTGCATCGACCTAGCAATGGCTCAATTCTAATATTGATTAAAGGGTTTATAATTTAAATGACAATATTTTACAAGCATAATGTATCTATATAGAAATGAGTCTTCAGCTCACATCGGGCTGATTTTTCTTTTCTGAAAATTTAGTGATCATAATTTGACTGCTCAAAAGCGTTTCCGATATTATTGCCCTGTCACTGGATGTCAATTTAAACGAAGAGTCTACCAAAAATTTATAATTTTTTAACAAAAGGAGAAAAATTGAGGAGCAGAACAAAAAAAAGTTTGAGGAAAATCGGACAACTAATAACAAAGTTATGAATGTTTAAAGATTGGAAAAAAACCGGTCAAATCAGTGCAAATTTCCAGGTATGTTGACAATTTGATGAGGTCACGGGTGCACAACTAACCATTCATCCTATTCATATTTATAGCGCAAATTTCATTATTTTTACAGAAAGACACAAAATTTGTATTCATGTAAACATGCAAATATGGGAGCTATATATCTATTATGAAGATATACTACAGTTCAACTTGTGAGTAAATCATATTTTAGAGAAAAAGTAACATTTCATAACATTGATCTGAATATTATGAATAGTCATTTGAGCACCTGTGACGTCATCAGTTGCCAACTTGTCTAAATATTAAAACATTCACAACTTTCTTTTTAATTGTCCGATTTTGCTAAAAATGTTTTTGTTCTGCTCATCTGAATTTTCTTCTCCTGGTGAATGAATATTATTTTAAGTAGACTCTTCTTTTAATCCTAGCATCAAGGCAGCGAAACATAGGCGCTCACATCATCAGAAAAGGTGTTGCTGTCTCCTCACGGTCCCCACTCACACCTGATGTAGCTTTCTGGACAGATTTCTTGCTGTAGGAAATTAACACAATGGGTGACATTCAAACTGCGATCCTCTGGTTGAAAGGGGAGCGCCAGGGACACTACCCCATGACCCCTTGTAGACAGCATTGGGTGATTTTATGTACCATGGTGGATGGATGGAGGTTCCGACACATCACGCCCACCAAGTAGCTGCATTAAACTCTTTCAAGGCCGGGGGTGGGGGGGGTGAAGCTTGGGGCATTGGGACATTTGTTTTCCTGCCAATTGCTGCAAAAGTCTATAACCACTAGAAATATCTCATTCCCTCAAGCATTCATTGAGCAAAAATTTTCTTTATTGCATATGAAATTATGATTCTTCCGTGCATCAAAATATAGACATCAAAATTGCCCTGTTTTAATTGATATGCTCTCTAAAATGTTTCACATATTCATTAATAAAATTAAAACAAATATTTAGATTTTTTACCTCACAAATCTATAAATTTTACGTAACTGGACTATTAAGGAAGTAGATTCTATTATAATTATGTACATAGTCCTTTAGCATTACTAGTGTGTCAAGATTTGGTAGAAAACCGGACTGTGTCAAATAAGAACAAATATAGTAGGGTCTACAGCACAGACTATCCATATGTAATAATTTATTACTCTGATGTATTACAAGTCTAGTCCACTAAAATTCCCATAGTAACAACCAACTGATATGTATATATACTATTATAGTCATGTACATTATCTTTTACAATTAGTAGTATTAAGTTAATGTATGTAAAGATGCGATAGAAAACTGGAACGTGTCTAATAATATGTAGGGTCTGCAGCACAGACTATCTGTATGTAAACATTTGTTACTCAGAGGAAATACAGGTCTAGTTCATTCAAATTTCCACAGTAACAACTGACCGATATGCATTGGACAGCTTTTGACCAATCAGAGGGGAGAATTCAAAGAAATTACTGTATTCCCGATATGGTAGTCTATGAATTCAGACCCCAATAAATTATGCTAATTTATGCTAATTTCTCATAATTCCAGTAATCAGATTTTTTTGGAGCATAGCCTAATTTTGATCCTCATATCTATTAGAAGGTCTGTGCAAAAAATTACGCTTTTGTCCAGCGTGTCACAAAAATTTCACTAAGAGACTCCAATATTGGCACAAGCTTGTCAGGCAAGGTTAATAATGTCAACAAGCTTGTTTTGACTTTAAGATTGTATGACATGATTGTTAACTATCTTGCTCGCTATCTTATTTCCGTGACAATCGATGGCACAAGTCAGTTGAAAGAGCTTGTTTCGTTGCACGCTTGTAAACTAGCTAGTTTGAAAATTAGCGTGTTCATTACTAACTAAAAAAAAACTTTATACAAGCTTGTCACTCGCTTGTCTGCTTGAGTAACAAGCTAGTTCCAAGGTGGTTATTATGCCTTAAGCGAGTTTTAAGGTGGCAGCTAGATGGTCGCACGCTTATTTTACAGAGAACAAGCTTATTAAGATTGCAACCAGCTTGTAACCATCTTCTTACTAGCTTATTTTTGTATAAGGGATACACGTCAGACCCAAAATTGTTTAAATACGTGATTTTGTGTACAAAGTCAGTGCAAATAGAGTTTTCTCACAATTTTCAGAAAGGTATGATTATTTTCCCTTTCATGGCTCAAATCAAATTAATTTTAGCATAATTATGCTTATATAATGTCCTGCAATAATTTTGGGTAAAAAATAACAAATACAAAAGGTCGAAAACAAAGAAATACATAAGAAATTCACAAAACAAAGAAATACATAAGAAATTAATGATGGTATCGGATTGTTTTCAAGAACGTTGATAAGAATGCTACAGAGAATATTTACACCAAAAATTATGATTCTAGGAGCTTTATTTTCTACTTTAGAGCCAAACAATGATTTCTACATAAATTAGCATAATTAATTGAAAAAAATGAAATTTTTCAATTTTTTTTTTACAATTAGGTAGAGTTTACCATAGGTGACGTATGTGCAAATTTATCGCGGCGATCGCGCGGTCGGCGGCCGAATTCTCAAGAGGGGGTTTGAATCACCCCCCCCCCCGGCTATAGAAGACCCCAAAAAGCCTGGCTATATTAGGGTTAAAGGGGAACTACACTCAGACCTTAAATTAATATCATTAAATGAAGTAAAATAAGATGAACAAACTGAAAATTTTAGCAAAATCGTATTATCCATTCAAAAGTTATGAATTTTCAAAGTTTTGATTTACAACCCTCATGGGCTCCTTAAATTGGCAAACGTACAGGCAAAAAGTGGCTGCTAACATGGAGAACTCTCCATTCGCTTTGTACACAACATTTTACATTTTCCTCTTTTTGCAGAAAAGTAGACAAAATTTTGTTTCTTCGGTTAAATATGTTACAACCACATCAATTCTGCAAGCATTCCAGAAAGAACAGCGTTGATTCCTCCTTTGAAATATGATATTGCTTCATGTTCAATAAATTTATATACAAAGTGAATGAGAAGTTCTCCATGTATGACATCACAGATTATGCTAATTAGCTATACACATGCCATTTCAAGGATGCCCAGCACAGGTGGAAATGATAACTTTGAAAATTCATAACTTTTGAACGGATTATTCGATTTTGCTCAAATTTTCAGTTTGTTCATCTGATTTTTCTTCATTTACTGACCATATATTATTGTCTGGGTGTAATTGCCATTTAAATTTACTATCAATGTACATGATAAATTTTATCTAACCATTTTTTCCATGGCCCTGAATAACATTTATTGAACAAAAACATAAAATGTGTTCAATCATCTTGAATTGTCCTGAAAACATGACAAAGTTCAACTTTTAGTTCATACAGAAACATCTTTTTTTAATGACACTGAATTTGATAAATTTTTGCTCATGTTTGGATAATTTTTAATGTCATTTTGTAGGTATTAGGAGTATCTCCATCTACTTTGGCTCTCAGCATCAGCAGCGTCCACTTCTAGTCTGAGCATTAAGGAACAGTGCCAGGTAAATAAAAGAAAATAAAGATATTAAACCAAGGTTAAAGTAAGTGAGAAGCTCTATTTCTTGGTGGTGGGGGGGGATGACAATGGAGGAGTGAATTCCCAAATAAAAGTATGGCAATGAGGTTCTAAACTGGTCACTTGATTTACCCTTAAAACAAAAATAAATATAGATAGATTAAAAAAAAAAATAGTGTGTCATAAATGTAAAGTTCTCCTTCTGATTACTATTCATCAATGGAGTTCACAACAGGAGATGGTAAAGGTTGCACATGTGAAGCATAAGGAATGATATGTACAAACCTGCCAACTATTACTTATTTTTGGTAGTCATTACTAATTTGGCCTTCAGATTTCTCAAGTTTTGTTTTAAATCCAGTAAAAGTTACTCATCTTGGCAGCATAAGCACCATGCATTGCAATATGAAATGAGTGATGATTACAAATTTATAGCAGAATTATTACTAATTTCCACTTAGTCATAATACATTTAATACAAAATTCCAAAAAATAGATTGGCCATATTCAAGATTTTTGCTTACTTATTCCATAATAGTGTACAGCCAGTCAAAATCGTTATTTTGTTTGTGGAGCAATGTCAACTGAAAGTTATGGTATGTCTTATTGTCATTTGTGGATCCTTGGGGGGGGGTTGGCTGCTGCCCTCCTAATAGAAACGCCGAGGGGATCGCCATCGCCATATTTCTTTCGTTCATTGAGGACCTTTCTTTTCTTTTTCTTGTCAGCAAATTTAACCATTTCAGGCTCACCTATTGGGAAATTGTACTGTTTGTAAGCATGAAGCATTGCTTTTGAATGCTAAGATTTTTGGAGCTTAGTTTATGTACACCATCAACCATTTTGGTAGCATTTAGAATATGACAATTAACCATTTTCTAAATGATAGCAATGTTGAACAATGTGAAAAGGAAAACAAAAATCAAACATTTTACAGAGGGTCGGTCGGTCTTCAGCATCCATTTTTTTGCCTAAGTTTCAGAACTTTTGACGAGCGAGAACGATTGGGTATAAATCCTCTAGTTAAAAAAAATGTATAAACATAATCAATGCAGGTTTTCATGTTTGTGAAATGAATGGGATAAAATAAGATTTGATTTTGATAGGTAATAATCAAAATAAAATTTGTGAGCACATCAATGTTTGACAAATCTTATATGTAATATTGTTCATACAAGGCCACTTTCATAGAATCCCGAGATACCAATTAAATCACTATTATACATCTATAATGAATTTTACTTATCCATCTTTTATCTTTTTCTCGATTACAGAGCTTCGAGGTCAAGAATAAAGCAAGTCGGACAATGTGCCTGTCTGATATTCTCAAGGCCTATAAGCAAGGGGAATTACACCCAGATAATAATGTATAGTCAGTAAACGAAGAAAAATCAGATGAACAAACTGAAAATTTGAGCAAAATCGGATAATCCGTTCAAAAGTTATGAATTTTCAAAGTATCATTTCCATCTCTGCTGGGCATCCTTGAATTGGCATGCGTATAGCTAATTAGCATAATCTGTGATGTCATACATGTAGAACTCCTCATTCACTTTGTATATAAATTTATTGAAAATGGATCAATATCATATTTTAAATGAGGAATCATCACCGTTCTTTCTGGAATGCTTGCAGAATTGATGTGGCTATAATATACCTAACCTAGAAAACAAATTTCTCTCCATTTTTCTGGAAAAAGAGGAAAATGTGAAATTTTGTGTACAAAGTGAATGGAGAGTTCTCCATGTTGGCAGCCACTTTGTGCTTGTACGTTTGCCAATTTAAGGAGCCCATGAGGGTTGTAAATCAAAATTTTGAAAATTCATTACTTTTGAATGGATTATCCGATTTTGCTCAAATTTTCACAGTTTGTTCATCTTATTTTTTTCATTTAATGATAGCAATTTAATGTCTGAGTGTAGTTCCCCTTTAAGCTTTTTTGTTATTTCACTTACTACACATTGATTATCAAAACCAAGAGACAGGGAAACACAGTATTATGAGGTACTTTGGATCATAAAAATACCTTGTTCTAATGAGATTTTACTGTACTAGCATTCAAGATATTTGTAACATTATATTAGAATAGTTAAGGTGGGTAAGGAAGAACTATAAAAGGAAATTAACGCATAATTATGTCACTAAAGCCATTTTTGCAATATAAAGAGTTTGGCTATCCTATATATTTTTAGTAATTTTTCACACTGCTTTACTTGAAAATTGTAGATCTGATGTTTAAATTTTAGACAATACATTGTAATTGTTTTCCAGCAATTTTTAACAAATATACTTCAGTATATTATTCTTTTTAGGATACTGCAGTCGAACAGCATAAATCCACACTGTTGTTAAGCTTCCTAGAATTGAAACAAGTATAAGGAATGAATATTTTTTTCTTCATTTTTATTTCTGCTGTTGACTTTAAAGGGGAACTTCACCCTGACATTGATGTAATGTATGAAATTTGAAAATAAGATGAACAAAGTGTTCAAATTTGAGCAAAGTCAGATAATTTGTTCAAAAGTTATGAATTAAACAAAATGCAATTCCCTCACTAAGCATCCTTGAAATGGCAACTTTGGCATAATCTATCAAGTTATACACGGAGAACTCTTCATTCTTTCTGGATTCATATCACACTTGAACATTAGAATATGATTTTTGTCAACTTTTCTATAATTGGCAACTTTTGCATAATCTGTTGCCAATTATCCTATATGCTATGTTTATGTTTTGTACTAGAAGTTAAAATTTTTTCATGTAATTGCGTGTTTGTATATGGGTACATAATGTATTTACTATTATACAGGGCCCCCTGATAGAACAGTTCTTCAATTATAAATAAATAAATAAATAGATATGAAAAAGAGGAAATGTGAAATTCTTTGCACAAATTGAAGGGAGAGGTCTCCTCATTAGCAGCCATTTTTTGCTTGTCAACTAGCCAACTCAACTCAAGGAGCCCATGATGGTGGTAAATCAAAACTTTGAAATTTCATGACTTTTGAATGGATCATCCAATTTTTGTGATTTTCCCCATCCACTGAGAGTACAATAATGTCTGGGGTTCATTTTCCTGACATACAATTATTGATAAAGAACTATATTGAAACAAGATAGAATCAGCATGTTCACATGATATCCTTCTTGAGAGTCTTTTGTATAAGGCTTACGGGGAGTGTGTGAGTAATTAAAGACTTGGTCCGCACCAGAAAAAAATCTTTACTTTGAAAAAAAAGCAGAAAAGCAGACAAACAGATAAAAAAGTTTGAAGTAAATCTGACAAAAAATGAGAAAGTTACGAATATCTCAATGATAATGATTGAACGGTGGTTTTCATGAATTACTGTACGGCAGTTGTCATTACACGCTGCTTGTGGTCACATGTTATGACGTATGCCATGATCTGTTCGTCTGAGATTTCTTTAAGTGAGTTTGTGCATTTGTGTTTGCGTGTTTGTGTTTGTGTGTGTGCGCGCGTGTGTGTTTAGGTGTGTATGTGTGTATGTGTGTGTTTGTGTGTGTGGAGGAGGTTTTTGAGAAGGGGAAGATGGAAGAGAGTGTGTGAGGGGGGAGATTGTGTGCGAGACGAGGATATGGAAGGGAGACGAGAACTACTAGAATCTTCGAAGTAAAGAAAGGAGGTAGGGCGTAAGATGGAGAAAAAGATCATTATGGGAAAACAATGGCAGGGATAGGAAAAAAGAGGGGAAACAAGAGATTGTGGTATGTGTAATGTGGGAGGTGGATTAATATTCCAGATGAAAAGAGGCCTAAAAATCTGATAAGGAAGAAAAAAAAGAACAGAAAAGGGGTATCTTTACCCTTCAAAAAATAAACAACAACTATAAACTGCAAACTTTACTTTGGGAAAATGACATTTTGCAACTCCCAGGTTTAAGAAGGCATCGGTGGGAGTCGTGAGCACCCCCTGCTCCCATTGAAAAATTACCATGTTGGACAAACAGTCTGCATAAACAGTTTCGTATATTCCTGATTGTTTTTTTTTCTCGCTTGTCGGCTCATTAGAGAGGCGTTACTTTTCTCTGAAAAGGCATATTGGTTGATATGAGAGAGGATAAAAAAAAGGGAGCCCACTCCATCCCTTGGATGTCAAATTATGGATACGGCCAGCTATTACCGTGATTTTTTTTCTGTAATGACAAGCAAAACAATTTGTAAAAGGTTTTAAGAGGAGATGGGGGCACCCCTCGGCCAAT
>BQKZ01010981.1:0-14783 GCA_036244855.1 Temnopleurus reevesii | reverse complement strand
CTGACAAGCACAACACAATTTTTTAGCACCATTCGGAAGACAGATTTTCAAAACATATTTATAGTTTCACATATTCCACGCGAATTATCCACAATACTATCTTTGAGCAAAATAAGAGGCTTTAAAAAAAAAAAAAAGAAGAAATTTCCAGATTTTTCTCATATGGAATTGCTTTGATCCATGTTGCGAATGTCATCTGATCTTTGGAGGGTTGATAATTAGGGTCTGCATAATATATTTCCCCTAAGTACATTTGCACGTATACTTTACCCCGCCCCCGGGCCTGCGGTTTTCTGATATTTGTTTTAAATGACACGATTCTCAGCAGTTACATCACTCATTTAGGAAAAATAATGCTTCAAGAATTTTATGTATCATAAAAAGGTCATGTGAAGAGTCCAAACGTAGATTACAAAATGACAATAGTTCTGCATTACCGTATCCGAAAATGCACAGTATTGTTCATCATAACCACAGTCAAAACAAATCGTAATTAAATTTGCATTACAACAAATTTATATTCCATATGTCGACATGTGCTCGTTGTTTGCAATCGTCTATGACCTCAAAGCCACATATCGATTTCTGAAACTGTACACCACCAAATGGCTTGTTTTCAGTCGATTCTCTTGTCTGTGCGACAAAATACTAAAGCATGAATAACAGTTTTGCATGAATTTTGTATAAATCAGTCGGAACATTGACATTAAACATACCAAAAAGTTGATTTTCAATCTTAAGGTTTTATTTTTCATTTGCGACTATAAAGCTTCATGTACAAATCTATAGTGAGCTGATATTAAACATGCATATTCATTGGATTAAATATGTTTTTGTATAACAGGAAATTCGAAGTACAGTATACATGTGACATGAAATATTTGTTCAGAATGCCGGGGTAATATAGAATGAACTGGGTGTCGAAGAAACTAGGATATAGGCCTAAAAGAAAATGACGATCCCCATATTCTGCATTCAAGAAAAAGACAAGGAGTAATTTGAAAAGTTTAAACTGTAACGACAATTCATTCCAACATATTCAAGATAATACTGCAATTTGACCCGCTTTGTATAATGCATCACGTCAACGAAAGCAAAGTGTAAAGTGTTGTGTAAATGTTTGAATAGATATCCACCCATCCTTTATGTGGAGTGTCATTGTGAAAGGAGAAATTATGGCGTTTCACGTTAAATATTAACTTTATGATATGCAAAGGGTTGGTTATGATATATCGCTTCTTTTATTAACGATTCTGTCTCTTCAGATTAAAAGTTATAAAAAACCCTTGGTAAAACACAAGTAAATACACATGAAATGTATGGTTATATTCATGTATAATTGCCATGTGAGCTGGCTTGGGGTAAGACTTCGACAGAATTATTTATCTATTTATATGTAGTATATTCATTATATATCACCCGGGCACATATGGTCAAATGTGACTGCATGGGGTGTCTCTAAATTTAACAATCATCATTACCTATCATCATTAGGAATAGGACATTAAAGGAAATGATAATTATTCTCCAGGAACACCGTCACTTTGGTAAGGATACAGCTGAAATTTGGTTGAAAAACTTGGTTGTCAAATATCATATCTCATGTGTTATGTGTATAAAATTAAAATTAAATGTGTTATAACTAAATCTCGCGACCTTGTCGAAAGCCCGTAGACTAGTAACATGTACAATGATCTTTTAAAACATAAAACTAACAACCTGAAATATGTAAATACCTCTGAAATTCATTTAATTCACTTATTCAAAATTCATGTATAAAATATCTTCCTTCCCAATCATTTTTCCTTAAACCCCTGATGATATTTAATTAATTCATGAGTGATTGTTTCTGCTACTCTGTGAAAAGTTTCACGTCATTAATAAATTTCGCGCTATATTCAGTATATTATTTGTCAATGATAATTCTAAAATGTGTGTTTACGGGATCTCTGTAATTAGTGAAAGACTTTGGCCTCCATTGTTGAGCGATTAAACACTCTCGATCTGCTGTACAAATTTGTTCAGGGAGAATTTTCGCTATACAGGTGTTTAACAAGTTCAAAGGGTGTGTTGTCGTAGTGTCTCTGAGAGATGGATAAATATATGTTGAATCTTTGCACGTATGTTATCGAAATTTTCTATGGGCTATTGCACGAAATGGTTTTTAGCTATCCTCTTCTTGCTAGGACGGCTTCACATCTTGTGCCAACTGTTTAACATAGATGCAAACGGTGATAAGTCTATGCAAAGAGGATGGTACACGAAGTTAGGATGTCTTAGCAAGAAGAGGATGGATAATAAAGCAGTCACATCGAAAGACTGATCCAGGCCTGATATCAATCCACATTAACAAAATTGTAATCATAACTCTCTTATTCCGTTTGAAATCTGATATTTGAAGGTTTCAGTTATACAAATTCATTGATCAAACAAAACATTAATCTGTAGTTTAAAGCTTGAATTTAAGAGAATTCAGTTTGACATCAGAGTGGAGTCAGCCTGCAGGTGTGATTGCCCAACTAGACAATTTTGAACAATCAGCCCCTGTATGCTGTTCCGGGGGGTGTTTCATCAAGATTTGTCGCAGCGACAAGGAGTCATTTTTCGACAGTTCCCATAGCAACTGTCAGCGATAGTGCTTTTCATCCAATTACAATCAAGGAATTTGTCAGCGCTGACTAATTGTCTCTGCGACAAATCTTGATGAAACACCCCCCCCCCCATGTCAAAGCTTCAGTATTAATGTTTTTTGGCGGATACGTCGTGTAGAGGTTCTAACACTCGCCTTTCGTCCCGAGGGTCGTAGATTCGAATCCCACCCATGACAATTTACTTCAACAATAAATTTATCTTAATTGTGCAGCACTCAACCCAGGTGATGTGAATGGGTACCGGTATTTATTAGGAAATAATTTTCTCATGTATTGTATCATAGTACATACTGTTTTGCTTGTCATTATTCCAAACTCGTCTACTCCCGGACTAAGAATTAACAAGGTTGAGGATTTGTCCATCTTTCGGTATTATCGTAACCATGGTAATGGATCTTCATCACCGATAAACCCGCCTGCGTGGTCTAGTGGTTAGGATACCGGCGTTTATAGCTGGGGACCCCGGTTCGATTCCAGGCGATGCGGCATTTTTTCACCCTCCCCGAGATGTAAAAAAAGGAAAGATAGCTCTAGGGATTGGAGCATTGATATTTGCCTCGTCAATTATTACACTCTTTATTATTCTCTATTATTACGTTATGTTAGATAAAGACATCAGTGTGCAACGACTATTTATGTATGTTTGTACTAACCGGAACACAGTAAAATCACCACGTCTTGAGCAAATATCCTCCCGTTCGAAAAAAAAATCAACCAGTGATTTCGTAGAATATGTGATATTTGCCCAGTCCCCCCCCCCCCAATATCTTGAAGAGTGTCCGAAGAGATGCAATTTAATAATATAAATGTGGGTCATTTCTACCAGATCCGGCAATAACGATGAATGAAAATAATCCCTTTAAAACTGATGCCAGGCATTGACAGGCCTATTCAATTGATACAATGTCCTCGTATAATTGGCCTATACACAANTACAGGTGTTTAACAAGTTCAAAGGGTGTGTTGTCGTAGTGTCTCTGAGAGATGGATAAATATATTATTAATCTTTGCACGTATGTTATCGAAATTATCTAGGGAGCAATTGCACAAAATGGTCTTAGCTCTCCTCTTTTTGCTAAGACCTCTTCACATCTTGTGCCAACCATTAACATAGACGCAAACGTTGATACGTCTATGCTGAGAGGACGGTAAAAGAAGTTGAGACGTCTGAGCAAGAAGCGGATATCTTATAATGCAGTCACAACAAAATACTGATCCTATCAATCCAAGTTAACCAAACTGTAATCATTACTGTCTTATTCTGTTTGAAATCTGATATTTGAAGGTCTGAACTTTTCTCAATATCTTTTATACAAATTCAGGGATTAAACAAATCCTTAATTCATAGTTCATACTTCGAATTTAGGATAATATAGTTTTGCAGCAGAGTTGGATCATCCTGTAGGTGTGACTGTACCGGTAGGAAATATTTCACACATGCATTGTATCATATCAAATGCTTTTTGCTTGTCATTTTCCCAAACTCATCTAATGATCCCGGACTAAAAATTAACAAGGTTGAGGATTTGTCCATCTCTTGGTATTATCGTAACGTGTCTTCATCATCCGCCTGGGTGGTCTAGCGGTTAGGATATATCGGCGTTCAAAGCTGAGAACACCGGTTCGATTCCAGGCAGTGCAGCATTTTTTTCACCATTCCCAATTAGATGTAAACAAAAGAACAAGTAGCTCTAGGGATCGGAGCATTGAAAGCCGCGTCAATTTATTCTCTTATCATTACTTTATGGTTTATAAAGACATTCATGTGTCACGACTATTTACATATGTTTTTACTAGCCGGAACAAATTTAAATCACCATGTCTTGACTGAGCAAATATCCTCCCGTTTCAAAGATTTTAACCAGTGGCTTTGTAGACTGTATAATACATGTAGTTGCCCAGTTTCCCCCCGAATTTCTTGAAGAGTGTACGTGCCTAGAGAGGTGAACTTTGATAATATAAATGTGGATCGTTCTCATCAAGGCCTAAAAATCTGCGATGGAAATAGGCGAGTCCCTTTAAAACTAATGCCGAACATTGACAGGCCTATTCAATTGATACAATGTCCTCGTATAATTGGCCTATACACAACGATATCGTAAAAGGCAATTTGCTTTTATGATTACCTCCATCCTCAGTACTGTCCAGCAATTCAAAGTTTTGCCTAATCCATGTCCAAATATTGACATGATGATGGGTTAGTCAGCAACAGATGGGGGATTGCCCGTCCTTTCCCAACCAGCACATTAACAGGATCGCCCTAAAGACCGATTCACACCTTTGCGTGTTTAGCCTGCGTAGCCCCAGCGTTTTTAAAAATTAAAAAATTAAAAACGCTCCCTTGACGCACAGCATATGCGAATTAGACGTTGGACTGATATTTGGCTTGCGCTCAAGTAGCGTACACCGAGCCGCTCGTCAGTCCACCGCATGACCTGCGTCTTTGTGCGTCCAACGAGCGTTTTTTATTTCCAAAAACGCAGGCCAACGCAGGCTAAAAACGCAAAGGTGTGAGTCTACCTAAAGTTATATATGAGCTCTAATTCCGAGACATTTTGATTTCATCAGAATCTGTAACTTTAAGAATAGAAACGCAATCTAGGTTTTTTTTATATATATATAGAGTGTATTTTCAATGTAATTTAATGTCATTGATGAATGTCATTTTTGTTTNGGGGGGGGGGGGGGGGGGTAAATCCACTTTGACTTGCACTGTGAACACAATGGTCAGATCGGTCTTTCTCTGTTAAAAAGAGCGTGCAAAACTGAGAGACCCTTTGGATGCATTATTTTCACCCTGAGCGCAATATTTTATGAAAAATCATCTTGGCAGCTGTGGGGTGCGACCCAATTCCATGCAATGTCATTAGGGATTGCATCATTCCAAGCCGAACGCTCTACCTTATGAGTTGTCACTTCTTTTGATCGATGGAAAGGTTCATAAGACATCAAGCAATGACTTGGAATCCACGAACGATGAAAACTCATTTTTAAGAAGTATCCGTGTGTCAGTGGCCAACAAAAGTTTTATTGATGTCCTAATATCGGTCAAAAATACCGTATGCTAGGCTGGTTACTTTCAACCATGTACAATAGTGTCGTCCGTACCCACGAAACCTTATTAATTTTGCAATTTAGGGCGTAAAAGTCGAAGTAAAAGCTTTAAGATGAATTGTCATTCATCAGTTCATGTTCAATTTTCCCTTCTCTTGTGCATTGAGGGAATACATTTATTGAGGGTCAAAACGTATTTAAACAAATGTGATCTATATATAATCATCATCAATCGACTACGGTCGTCTACTTGCCCAAGTCATCCAAATAAGGTTTGCTTAATCGACTATGGTTTCTTAGACTTTGATAAATGTATCGGTTTTATTGTGTAATGTGTCAATAAAAGTTTGGAGTCATTAAACTTTGTGCACACTTTTGGCGCCTTTTGACTAAGTTTTCCCTAGAAATCTGGCATCCCGGTTTAATAAAGTTGTCAATGTATCTTAATCTTTTATTACAACCTTCTCACCCATTTTTTATAAATATGACAATTATATTTTTTCGGTTTTTTTAAATTTGCCTTTCCTGATTTTTTTTGTACTATGCCTGGCTACCTCGACTTCTCTCTTAAATGATTAAGCATATTGATAACATAAGTAAAACAACCCCTACTTGTTACTTTTTTCTCCGTGTAGTCTCCTATTTGGAATTCTTGCTGTGGTCCACCAAAAGTATATAAAAACGGGAAATATGATTTTTATATTTGTTTTCCTTGGAAACCTCACTCATAAACAAATGTGTATGGTACGGTATGGGAACAACTTCTCCCTTACTCTCACACAGAATGCACATAAAATCGACATCTTCGAATTTTCGAACTGATGGGTCAATCATGTCAATACCTTTTTTTTAAACCAATTGTTCAGTTTATGTTGTGATTAGATGATATCAACAGGAATCTTTTTTTTGCTTGAATTAAAAATGAGGAATAATTTTTTTTTTCAATTCCTCTCTCACTTCCAGAGGCGATCCTGACAAAGCTGATTTACAAGGTCACACGGCACTTCACTTTGCTGCCCTCTACGGTCATCGTGGGGTCATCGAGTACTTGGTGTCTTTTGGCTGCAACCTGTGGGCTCTCAACAATGATTACAAAATGGCAATTGCACTCGCTTCCGAAGGAGGCAATGGCGAGGTAATATAATTGAAACATACCTGGAAAGGAATACAAAATGAAAAATCAATGACCTTTTTGTCTGATTGATTGCCAATGTGAAAAAATTAAATATATCTGGGTAGAACTGAAAGCTATACAAGACTACCATATTGATGATATCCAATATAATATCTTCTTTTTTTAATTTAAAGGCTGGGTCCTCTCAATGATATCACTCAAAAGTGATTTTTTCATGCACATTGACAACAAAGCACTTTTGGTCATGTTTTTACGTTTATCATGCACATTTCTATCTGCAGCTACTTTACGGTATTGCATCTTATTATTTTAAAACTTTCCATTTTCAACTTTTTCAATGCAAAAATTGAAGAAAAAAAGCTTTTTACCTTTAAATGTATTGGGTTTGGGTGTAGATATACATTTATTCATTGATTCAACCTTTGGATATTTTAAAGTATGCAATTATGGGTTAAAACAGAATTCTACAAACAGTAAGTTAAATAAGCAGTCGAGAAGTGCACTGCGAACGTCATAATACGTGACCAGAAGTTGCCAATCGCTGTTGAGTGATACATGAATCATTGAAATATACATACATTTCCTTACTAAATGTTTGATTTCTTTTTTATCTGTTCGTCTGATTTTTCTACTATCAATTAGAAACTTTTTAAGCAAATAACACTGCATTTAGATAATCTCAACATTTTGACCAATGTCTTTGATGTTTCAGCGATGCTACATTTATCTACTTGTGTTATTTTTATTCAAGATCGTTGACATCCTGGATGACGTTGCTGGAAGGCAGGCGGCCACAAACAAGAAGGTTGTCCAAAAGACCAAGCAGAAAGCCATCAAGGATGCGGACGAACGGGTCAAGAAACTCAACAAGATTCTGAAAGAACACGACAAGCAAATGGCGAAGGAAGCTGATAAGCAGGGCAAGGTGAACGGTGGCTACCGCAGAGGCACACTAAAGACCAGACAGGCTCCTTCAGAATCTAGCTTCAGTGATGTCCTGAATGCAAGATCCACCAAGAGAGAATCCACAATGTCCCTAGAGCCGATGCAGCCACCCGAGCGGAATCGCGGCGACGGCGACGGAACGTCCTCAACGGGAGTACCGGCTTCAGTGTCAGAGTCGGGCAGCGCAGAGAATCCAGAAAACGCCGAGACGGGTCCGGTGTATCAGGACTCACGGTTCTGGTTGCCAAATCGTAACGCGTCCGCTATGACGTCACTTCCGAGAGAAGGCGAGCTGGTGGATGTAGAGGATGCCCTCGCGACGTTGGATAGCAGTATCAGTGATGCCACTGGGGAATCACCAACGGAGGCCACCAAACCGAGACCGATGTCAACATCCAGTAGTGACAACGTGAGCCATCATTCAAGGATGGCCAAACCTGGCGATTCCGTCAGCACGGTTTTCCGAGGAGATCAGGCGATGTGGGCCGAAGTCGACATCGATTTGGAGGATGATGTCGACGAGACAACGTCCGCCATCGAACTCTTCCTCACCGTGAATGACCTCGAAGACTACATTCCTGTATTCTTCGAGGAAGACATTGACATGAAAGCCTTGGAGCTTTTGACGGATCAAGACATTTTGGACCTCAAGCTTCCTTTGGGTCCCAGGAGGAAGTTAAACCAAGCTATTGCTAAGAGAAAAGAGGCTTTGACATCGCCAGGTGTGATGTGCGACTCCGCAATATGAAGAACACATCAGCATAATAATCTTCATGAACAATTGTTAAAGGCTCGAATACACCTTTGGTTTTATAGCTAATGTCTGTCCAGCATTTACGGAATTTGAAAGACTCTGCGTAAATGCAAACAAATGATGAGAGAAGACGCCTTGACTGATGACGGCGTTCGGCTGGCGCTCGACGTACCACACACTTTCGTGTCATGCAGCTAATCGTCTGTCCTCTATATTTCTGCGTTCACAGAGCGTCTTTCAAATTTCGTTCGCTGAGCAGATGATGGCTATAAAGTCCAAAGTGTGATTTAGCCCTATATGTAACCATGATAACAGTAATAGTAGCGAAAGTAGCAACGGTTTCTCATTGGACGTCCTGTCATAGCAAACATAAATATTGAGTCAAGATGCCTACTGCTAGCACGAACAACTAATCAAAATGAAATTCTTGTTAAATTGGAACAAGACCAATTTTAGACATGTTAGAAGGCACGGATACATGATATTGGCACACTATAGATATTTCAAATTTACTGGACATTGAGTAAAGCTGTATTGTTTGTTTGGTAAAATTGTGCACTACATTGTGTAAAATCTGTTAATGTTTTCATGATATTCTTACACGTACAATTACCCCAGAAAAAAATGTTGTTTTCCGCTTTCCCAATATTGGACAATCATTGTAAATGCTGACTCACATCTTTGCGTTTTTAGCCTGCTTCGGCCCAGTGTTTTTGACAATGAAATATGCTCCTCGAGCGCACACTATAGGCTGATCAGACGGTGGACCGAGGATCGACTTGACGTTCGTCGAACGTCAGTCCGCCGTATGACCGGCGCATTGTGCGTCCAGGAAAAGTTTTTAATTAAAATAAAAGTTTGGCCGGCGCAGGCCTAAATCACAGAGGTGCAAATTGACAATAAACGTCAGTTTACACCATAATAGACCAGTGAAAGGGATGAGCATACATGTATATTCTTTTTGTGTCATTTTTTCGATTCCCATTGTTCAAGTTCGCCGTTTACTTGTTTTAACTGGCGCCAACTATTGGCTCTGATTTTTTGTATATCATAGTGTAAGGACCTACTCGCAACTTTGCGTTTTTAGTGTGCGTCGGACCTGCGTTCTTTAAAAAAACGTAGGTCATGGACTGACGCACGGCATATATGCTGCTTGAGCGCAAGTCTAACGTCAGTCCGCCGTTTGATCAGTGAATACTGTGCGCTCGGGGATCGTTTTTAATTGTCAAAAACGCTAGGCCGACGTAGGCTAAAAGCGCAATGTGTGAGCCGGCATTTATAGACATATAAATACCTCTATGTTTCAGCGACAATGAATATTGACGTTTGTGGTTCACAATCCATAAATGGATTATTCTCTTAACATTGTTCTGTTGCATATGGTATTAATCTTGTTGCTAAACGTATTTTGCTTATGGTTTTAGGAATTTCTGAATTATTTTGTTACTGTATTCAAAGCTTCAAACGTGATTCTAAGATTTCCTTGCAAATTATCAATTCATGATTATAATCATGATAGACATTTAAGTATATATTCAACTTTAAAAATGCGATGTCTTGAAAAGACATCTAGTTTTTTTTATCAATATGAATAAAATTAAATGGGAGCTTTAAAGAGGCTTGTCGAGCAATGTTGACTCTTAAAATCTGAAAAAAGAGCAGAAGAAGAGAGAGAGAGAGAGAGGTTAATAGAAAAAACAAGAAAGATAGTCAGAAAGAGAAAGAGGAGAGAGAGAGAGAAAGATGGGAAAGAAATAGGAGAGAGAGAAAGAGGGGGAGAGAGAGAGAGAAAGAGGAAGTGAGAGAGAGAGAGGGAGAGAGAAAGAGAGAGAGAGAGAGAGAGAGAGATGGAAGAGAGAGAAAGAGGGGGAGAGAGTGATTACTCAAGGACTAAAGACCAACTCACCCTTTGCAATTGTAGCCCGCGTCGGCCCACCCTTTTTAAAAATTAAAAGACCCTCCCTGGACGCACAATTAAAAAGGCCACACTATGGACTAACGTTCAGCATGCGTTCCGTTCGTACAGGCCGAACGTCAGTCGACCGATTACCTGATCTGCGTATACTGCGCTGAAAAGGCCACCTCATATCTTTGCGTTTTAGCCTGCGTCGGCCCAGCGTTTTTGGAAATTAAAAACGCTCCTTGAATGCACAAATAGGCGGATCATACGATGGACCGACGTTCGCCATGCGTCCCTTTAGCGCCGGCCGTACGTCAGTCAACCGTCTGATCCGCGTATATTGTGCGATCGGGGAGCGTTTTTTAATTACATAAAATGCAACCATTGGACCGACGCGGGCTAAAACACAAAGGTGTGAGTCGGCCTTCATATCGTTTATACTTATTTTGATTTTATTTCAGGAAATGAATTATGAACAAATTCAATCAATTTAGCGGTCTATGGGAAAAAACATGATCTAGTAAAATAAAAATTACAACATTATTAATTCAACACTCCCTTGATGATGATATGGAACGAAGAATACGTTTGTTTGCAGAAATCACTATGGTTACTGCTATCCTATATTCCCGTTACACATTCCACGTGAATTTTTACCCCAATTTGCAAATCAGCATGAATATGTTTTGCTATATCGTGGGCTAACTAAAGGGGAAGTGGTATCATATTGCTTGTTTATGACCGGAGAGTTTATTATGGTGAATGCAACCATTTCCAATCACGAAATGAGTTTCGTATGTTCTAGTCTATTTGTCATCACCGATATATTCTACCATGAACATTACATGAATTTATTCATGGCATAAAACCCATATAATAAGTCTACATGAGTTTGATGTATATATAACACTTTTGCTTATGAATCGGGACACCCCCCCCCCTCCTGCGCCATATATATACACAAATGCATAAACCAAAAAAAAAATAATCTTCTACCATTATTGGGTTGTATATTTAGTTAGGGAACTACATTGTTGGTCACAAAGGTTACATATCTTTGTTTATTCACCATGATTTCAAACCTAAATTATCTTGAAATTTCACCATCTATATAACTGCGATATACACCTTTTCCTGCTTCAGTGTTTATTAACAATTGCAGCATAAAGCTCCCGGCGCGACGCACTGTGCATTTGATGCCAAGATTTAAATGCTTGCGGTATTTTTATTTTTATTTTCCATTTCTTAAATCAAATCACAACTTAAGTTGATTTTCACGCATCGATGAGCAATGGAATATAGCGTACTAAAATTTTAGACATGCATGCGTGGCGACTTATTAAAGGTAGAAAACTACATTTCCAGCACACATTACGGTTTATGCTTATACAACTTGTTCTGTACCTCGAATATGCCAAACTAATAACCTCTATGAAGTATTTTGGTCGAATGTAGTCCAGAATATTTAATTCAAATAAAAATCTATTCATCTTGACACCAACCGTATCGTGATACTCCTAGCTTATTACCACACATACACACAACACATTGTAAGAGCACATATAGTGTGCACTTCAATACACTGCCACACCATGCGGAATACGCACTGAGAGAGACTCTTGCGCTATTGGTCAACGAGGGGTCAACGGCTGTTTTGAATTTCGAACGCACGATCCATTAATTCGAGGCCCGAATAAAAGAATTATTATTGAAATAACTATAAATGCGCTTATCATGACCAATCTTTGTGCTTAATTGATTGGTGACAAGTTCTAACATTTAGTACTCTTCAACATAACACAACAATCTTGGAAAGTCAAATTTTAGGTGATAAGTTCTAACATTTAGTACTCTTCAACATAACACAACAATCTTGGAAAGTCAAATTTTAGGCAGAAAAATAACTATTCTTCATTTCAGTTGATTTTCTCGCATCGATGAGCAATGGAATATAGCGGACTAAAATTTTGTTTTAACTTAGACATGTTAGAGTTTAATTCGTACACATTCATGCATGCGTGGCGACTTATTAAGGCCATGAATGTTTGATATGGTTGATGGTTAATGATCATTAAAGCATGATCAAGGAAAACATAAAAACAAATGGGTCAAATTATGAAACTACTAATAAATCAAATATTTTCCTGTAGGTGACTGGGAGCTCGATATAGAGTGAGAACATTCCCTTCATTATTAATGATAAAGCCTTTAAACACGCCATCTCTCTAGTCACCTATTCAGAGGCGCGAGACAAATTATCTGATGTCATTACCCGGCAATCGCAAAGCTGCCAAGAAGGCGCGTCTGCATTTAAAGGAATAAATTCTTGCCGGTATCCATTCACCTCACCCGGGTTGAGTGCATCACAATGTGGATAAGGTTCTTGCTGAAGGAAATTGATGTCAGGGGTGGGATTCGAACTTACGACCATCTGGTTGAACTTGGCGAGAGTCAGACGCCTCTTTCATTAGTACATGCCAGTAGTCTGTTGCCCTCTTCTAGCTGTCAGCATTAATTATCCCATTTGCCGAGATATTAAAGAAAGTTCTGGGAGGTTCCTAAAAGAAAAGTTTTCAATTTGCGTCTTATTTTCAAGAAAAGTACACGCTATGTTGTTCTAAACAGGGGCCGCGGAACCGCTGGGGCAAGGGGGGCGATGGACCCCCGCATTTTTTTTTCTTCAGATAATACGTGCAAGCCTATGGGAGTTTGTAAAAATGCTCATCCACAGCCCCCGCTGTGCCAGCCCATCCAATTTTCAAAACGTTCCACGGCCCCTGCTAAATATATCATGATTTACTAAAGCCCAGTGACGATGCATAAATAAAACATTATAACATTTTCCGTGCTATGAATCTCTTTCTTCCGGCCTGGTATTTATATCATTAATGGATAATGTTACCTATGTAGAATCAGGACACAAACTGCTATCTTTCTTTGCTGTATAATCGTTTTATGTAACTCCATTATTTGATTTAACGAGCTTCTCCATTAATTAATGAAAAAAAAGTTAGAATACTACTTTTGCAAGCTATTTCAAACTATTCTTGATTATTGAATAAGAAGTTACAAATAATTACTTCCACGTGCGATAGAGTAGACCGTACGGTCTGATTTCAAATTAACCATTGAGCTTTNGGTCACATAGGACCCCGGAAGCAACACGATTCACCCCGACTCTTTGTTTATTCACAGTTAACTGCCTCAGAACAACGAGTCGGGGTGAATCGTGTTGCTTCCGGGGTCCTATGTGACCGGGGCTTTAGATACACAACAGTTTCTTTCTTTAAAGGAGAACCAACCCCTGGAATTGTCATGTTCTCATTTTATGAAGAAAAACCCGATGAACAAACTGTGAAAATTTGAGCAAAATCGGACAATTCGTTCAAAAGTTATTACTTTTCAAATTCAAAGAGATTAGACGATCACTGCCGCTCACGGAAATCCATGCGATTGGCAACATCGACGGAATCTGTGTCGGATAACTCCTCTTTTACTTTGAATATGGATTAATGTAAAATTCAGAGTAAGATTACAAGATGGTTTTTCTCAAAACTACTTGCATAACCAATAAAGAAAAGCTATACCCCAACAAAATTATTTTTCCGAAATATGAAGAAAATGTTACAGTTTGTATACAGAGTGAATGAAGAATACGTCTCTTCAGGTTATTTTTAATACCTTATGTCAAGTATGTATTCAGGAAAATTACATAAATTCCCCTCGATCAAAAAAATGTAAAGGTCATTTTGATCCAATAACAAACATCAAAGCGAAAGCGATAGCGAATTTCATATCTGCCAATCATGGATGTCGATCTGGAGGGGGGGGGCGGTATATACCCCCTCGATTTGATGAGGGGTGGCATGTGTAATCATCCCCCCTCAAAATGGAAAGGGATAAAAAATGAGGCAATAATTAAAAGATGAAGTGCTGAATACCCAAATCTTAAAGAAATATACTTTAAAATGTGTCGTCCAGATGCTTTTAAATCCCATTTTAGCCCGTTTTGGAATTCAAAATGTTCTCGGGGAGGTCACCGTAACTTTTAATGTGCCAGGATACCCTTTGTAATTACCCCATCAGATTTTGTTGGAATAGAGGAAATTAAATTTGAAAATTAAAAGGTGTATAAACATGTTGAAATAAAATTTCCTCTGATATTAAAATATAGATTCTTTTGCATTTAGACAGGTATAAAGTACTTTATTTTCTTTTTTATTTTGGAAGAGAAAATAATACTTTCAAACATACGACAAGATGAAGTTGTATATAGCTATAATACATTACCGAGGGATAGTTAACCTCCTTCTGAACACTGTCATGTGTATTGAAAATCAAGTT
>BQKZ01010980.1:5188-18237 GCA_036244855.1 Temnopleurus reevesii | reverse complement strand
AAGCCGTGTGTCATCATTAACCTATATGTATATATCACGTTATTACACCAATATTTCTTTCCAAATGCTCGAAGAAACCGCTTTTACTGTTTTACTGTTGTAATTGTTTAAATTTGACCTATAAATATGTATTAATTGTATAGATTCGATGTGTATTGAAACAAATGGTTGTTGTCAAATATTTATTTAATCTCATATACAATTGTTTCATTATTGTTACTAAATCATTTATATTTTCTTTATTTTGTATAATTTGTTTGATATAACACAATGTGTATGAAAAAAAATGTATAATTTATATTTCTTTATTTTGTATAATTTGTTTGATATAACACAATGTGTATGAAAAAAAATGTAATCAGAACAAAATGTTGTCTGTACATGTCAATGACGTTCAAATGAATAAATTCCATTCCAATACATATGCATAATTTTGGAGTGATTAGGAGTGATCATTGACAGTAACAAAATCATAACTCGACCTCCAAAATTGAGGTCAAAGACCATTGATTTTGTTTTTCAAAATTGCTGAAACTGCTTTTCGGGGTAGGGCATATATGCAATTTTCTGGTGTCAAACATTTGGAACCAGAGGAGAATATTATATTATTAGACAAATAACTAACTATAGACAGACAGTCATTTTGACAGATTTGTTTTTAAAGAAGTACATTCTGATCAAAAGTTGCGATTTCTAAAGTTATGCTGTCTTATGGGATCATTGCATCTTGTGAGTTGGCTACAGATGACTTTGATATATGAATTATCGAGGGTTATTATACGGTATCAGCTAGTTTACTAGTCATGAAATGTTCTTCACTCATTTCAAGTCAGAGATAATAGAATTTTAGTCAATAGCAACTAGAAATTAGTCAATTTTGACCAGTATAATGATTCCATCTAGTTGACTATCCCTTCCGCTCTGAAAAGCCGACTCACACCTTTGCCTTTGTAATAAAAAAAAACGCTCCTCGAGCGCAGAGCATACGCTGATGGACTGACGTGGACTGACGGTCGGCTTGCGCTCAAGGAGGGTACGCCGAACCTCAGTGTAACGTATAACCTGCGTATTTGTGCGTCCAGGGAGCATTTTTAATATGAAACAAAAACGCTGGGCTGATGCAGGCTAAAAAGGCAAAGGTGTGATTCGACCTTTACACAGATACAAAAATATGATTTGGTATAGCTTATATATGTGGGTCACTATTGAATGAACTTGCAAGCTCGAAGCTAAATCTTCTACCAGCAGAAGCTCTTTTTATGATGGACTTTTTTTTCTGAATGATTATCCTCCCCATTGTTTTTTTTTCCATTGCTTCATTTGAACTTCGAGACAACAAGTAACTACATATTAGACGAGAAAATAAGAATAAGAAACACATTTAGACAAATTGTTTTTTTATGTCTTTATTTGTTGATGATTGATACCATATGTTTTGCGTGATATGACATCGGAAGTATATTCTGTAATCTATTACAAAAATTATATATTACAGAATATACTACCAATGTCATATCACGCAAAACATATGGTGTCAATCATCAAAAATAGAAAAAAACATAAAAATAATTAAATTAGTGGGATTTTTCAGGTACTTTCCCTTTTCTTGATGCTATGGGACAGGGGCCTTTAACATAAACGAGATACGATTAATTAGATATTAATCGTATCTCTACCAATGACTTTACACACTCCATCATCGACTTAATAATAATAAAAAAATAATTAACGGCTTTTATATAGCACTTATCAACTCTAAGAATTCTCTAAGCGCTCTACAATTGCAGCATTATTACTCTGGCTTTAGCCCGGCAGCCACTTCATTAGCGCACTTGGCGTTTCAAGGAATAAATATTCCTGCCAGGTACCCATTCACCTCACCTGGGTTGAGTGCAGCACACTATGGGTAAATTTCTTGCTGAAGGAAATTAACGCCCTGGGAGAGATTCGAACCACCGACCCTCTAGTTAAGAGGCAAGAGTCCGAACCACTACACCACGACGCTCCCATCTTACGATTAATATTGACCGTAAAGGCCGTTTCACACATTTGCATTTTTAGCCCGTGTCTGCCAAGCGGATTTTTTTCTTCAATTATTATTAAAAACGTACGCTCCCTGGACGAAAAAGTCGCAGTTCGGCATACGCTCCTTGAGTGCAAGGCTAACGTCTGTCCATCGTCTGATCAGCGTATAATCAGCGTTTTTAATTTTCAAGAACTCTAGCCGAGGTAGGCTACAAACGGAAAGGTGTGAGCCGGGCTTAGGTTTTATTGCATCTTTTATGTTACATTCATTAAAAATTACCCTCGGCCGCTCCGGATAGCGGAAAACTAAAAATGTGCCAGTATATTTATTTCAATCATTTCATTCAAATCCAAACGCGATACATTTATGACTACAATGACACATTAATTTTTTTATAATTACGTAATCTCCCAACTCTTCCTTGATTGATACTGAAACATCGGGTTAGGCATCCCACCGTCTCGCACCCGGAGAAGTCCAATATATTTCGGCTATGGGGACGAGATGTTTTATTTCGTTCGAAAGATGACTATAGAGCATTCCTGACCGTCTCATCCACAACCTTATAAAGTTGGAGTTTACGTCTCGATATATATCATGTATATTATCCTATTTTGTTAGAATTTTCACAGTTTGTTCATTTAAGTTTTCTTGAAACAAAGAGAGCAAAGTAACTCCATGGGTTGGTTCGCCCTTTACGTTGAATTGAAAACGGTGGGTTGTGCATCATAGCGTCTCACACCCGAAAATGTTCAATATATTTCGGCAATGGGGACGCGATGTCTTGATGTCGTTCGAGAGATGACTAGGGTATTTCTGATCGTCTCATCTGCAACCTTATGAACTTGAAGTTTACGTCTCGATATATATTATACTATTTTGTTAAAATTTTCACAGTTTGTTCATTTCAGTTGTCTTGATTCAAAGAGAGCATGTTTATTCCAGGTGGTTGGTGACCCTTTGATTTGAAATAATGGAAATGTTGGATTGTGCATTACACCGTCTGACACCCAAAGATGTTCAATGGTTTCAGCAATGTGGACGGGATGCTTGATGAACTTGAAGTCTAAGTAACGATATAATATATCATCATATAAAAAAATCACAGTTTGTTCATCTGAGTTTTTTTTTATTCAAAGAGAGTACGGTAATTCCAGGGGAGGGGGTGGTGACCCTTCGAGTTGAATTGAAAACGTCGGGTTTTGCATCACACCGTCTCGCACCCGAAGATGCTCTAATTATTTCGGCAATGGGGACGGGATTCCTGATGTCGTTCGTGAGAGGACTAGAGTATTTCTGACCGTCTCATCCACAATATCATAAACTCTAATTTTACGTCTTGATATGTATTACCCTACTTTTTTTTTAAAAAGAAGATCATAGTTTGTTCATCTGAGTTTTCTTGATTCAAAGAGAGCATAGTAACTCCAGGGGTTGGTTACCCTTAAAAGTAGAATAATACTTTTGCAAACTTTGTTTTTAAAAATCCTTGAATTTTGCTCTGTATCTAGATATACTGGTCATATACTATGTACAAAATCTCATCCTGATTATGATGAGTAAGTTTAAAATGAAAAAGGAAAATCTGATCGTCAATTAGCAACGCGGTTAGTTTCAATAAGTGATTTTAATTTCGGAGCGGGCTCAGAAATAGATCATTGTCAAGGTGATTATAAGTATATCTATTATAGCACATCATTTGCATAATACTGGATTCATGGAAAGTCAGATTTTAGCTTGTAAAAGTCTTACTCTACCTCTAAAGTTGTATAGAAAACGTCGGATTTCGGCAATGGGGACGGGATGCTTGATGTCGTTGGAGAGATGACGAGAGTATTGGAACGAGCGGGAGCCCATTGGCGGTTTATTGACTGCTCGACTATATTGGTGTGAAAAGGATTACAACATAGAGATGAAGGAAAGGGACTGAGGGGTAAGGGCATATCCGTCATATTTTTGGCGCGAAAAAAGGGGGACCCATTCCTTTCAGATGGGGTCGCATTTCCATCAAGGGTTAGGGCCCCCACACTGGATTAACTATTCCTCAAATGAGGATAGCTTCGCACATGATTTCCCCCCCCCCCCCAAATCTTTCTTTTTCTGTTTTTCTGTTTTTTTTTTTGTTTGGTTTTTGCAGGCTTCTTCTTAAATTGCAATGGATTTCATTTGGATATATTCTTTCCACAACCAAATTATAGAATTCATTTACTACCAGAACCATTCCATTTCTTGTTTTCTGCTTGAAATATATATTCAGATAGAAGGCACATGGGTGTACTTTAATCCCCAATTATAGCACAAAGAATATGAAGAAAACTGCAATCAATCAACACAAATTGAAAAAAAAAGTAGGCTACCAAAGTTTCACCGATTGAAGCTCGCAGACAAATCAGGGCAAAGGCAACAACGAAATGCAATAACTAAATCAGCAACAACACAACACTGTATTTGGACCAAGAAAAATAATAAGAAAACGCACAGTTAGATGATAGACCCCTCCCTCTCCTCCCCCACCCCAACCCAGCAGCTTCGCCCAAGACCCGACCCTGTGGGGGTATAGAGAGAGTAAAAAGCAACTGCTTGGTGGTACGAATAGAAAAATAGATCGGTGATTATTATGACTCGGTCTGAAATAAGGAGAGAAAATCGATGTGCTTTTATGATGAAAAAAAATATAGAAGGGGAGATAATGGATTAAGACTGGGAAGGGGGAAATGAAATTTGGGAAGCCGAGATTGGGAGTGCTGCCAGAAAAGACGACGCAAAAGATTTCGAAAACATGGGGGAAATTCGAAAAATGGACAAATGAAAGAAGAACGGATAGAGAGAATAAAGGAATGAGTGGAATGAAAACTGGCCCTCCTCCCGCAGCCCCCACCCCTTTCCCTCCCTCCCTCTCTCTAATTCTCTCAGTCTACCTCTCCCTCCCCCTCTCTCTCCCTCTCTCTCTCTCTCTCTCTCTCTCTCTCTTCCCCACACAAACACGCATACTTTCTCTTTCTCTCTCTCTTTCTCTCTCTCTCTCTCTCTCTCTCTCTCTCTCTCTCTCTCTCTCTCCCTCCCTCCCTCCCTCTCTCTCTCTATCCTTCTCTATCTCCGCTCTCTTTCTACCTCTCCCACTCACTAAACTTAAATTTCCTTCGACTTGAATTTGGGGGGTGATTTTCGACGAGCAAATCATGGTTATTGATTCCGTAAACCGACCTGTAGGGTATCTCTATAATATGAGGCTCTCAAAGAGGTCTTCCTTTACCCCATTTTCCCTCAGATATATGGTTATGGTATATTCGTATAATGATTATGCATTTTTTCATCAGAATTACGTACATTATGATTAGCAGTCGCTGTACAGGTCATAAGGAATCGTTCTACATGCAACGTTTTAGAAATGAAATTAAAAACAGATATTAGAACATTTTCCTCGGGTTTCGCCCCTCATAAAAATAGAATTGTTAGCCCATCATTAGAGATATAAATTAAGATATATTTTCTTACAGCTTGGAATATAATTATTATAATATAAACATTTCTTCTTATTATTGTGTAAAATTTGGGAACTTATTACAGTAAAAGTAAATCTCAAAACACGTGAAATAGCATGGGCCTATTACTTTATCATAGGAGTAACAATAATAATCACACTAATGGTGGTAATGATTAAGAAATCAATAAGAATAATAGTAAAAGTGGTAATGATAATGATAATAATAATAATAATTGTAATAATATTAATAATAATAACAATAATATCAACAATAATGATAATGATAATAATGATAACAATAATGATAAGAACAATAATGACAAGAATACTAATAATGATAACGAGGATAATAGTAATAATGAAAACAAAAATAATACAAGTAATTGAAATAGCTAGAATGTATACTAAACTTCATATTGCTGTTGCTAAACCCAGAGTATTTGTTCTATTGATATAGGTACACTAAATTATTCTTAATAAAAAGTCTTTAAGTGTAAACTAAGCAGCTAATTCAGGTCAACCAAATTGTAACAAATACAAAATATTCATAACGGGCAACAACAAAACAATTTAGCTCAATTACAATTTTGATATGTCCTAAATTACCATGGTAATACGCTGTACTACATTAACAAAGTAATCCACCAGAGGGTGGTAAAGCACTTAAAATTGAATTTTATTTGTATTTCTGTACAATTTCTTTAATTTTCAGTTCTGTGCATGGATGTGTAGTTTAATCGCTTCATATATTTTTTAATTGATAAAAGAATGCCGAACAGATCTGAATGTTAACATTAATATTCAACATGTATTCTGATAGTGTGATTCATGTCAATGGTCTACAAACCCATAAATTACGGGTTCACATTCCGACCGTAATTTCGTGTTGTAATTGTTTTACAATACCTGGGCATGTATTCACAATATCCCCAACCGATGAAAGCATATTTAGTGCATTTAAGACATTATTGATTCATGATTCATTCTAATATAAACATTGGAAATAAAATTATGAATTAAATTCTTTTTATTTCTAAGCCGCATAAAGTACTTATTTCTTGGAATGATTATTATTTCATTCAAATACTTTCGATCTAAATTAAGTTCTTCATGAAAAAACAAACAAATTATAGATCTACCTATTATAACACCTTTATTCAGTCATGCTGAAATGGGGGTACAATGATAGCTCTGCAGAGTGTGAGTGTGGGCAGGGCAGTCAAACTATGAATCATCTTCTGAGCTGCAATACAATGTTACAAACTTGTACTGAGAGGGGCCTGGCAGTGGGGGTACAATGATAGCTCTACAGAGTGTGAACGTGGGCAGGGCAGTCAAACTATGCATCATCTTCTGAGCTGTAATACAATGTGACAAACTTGTACTGAGAGAGGCCTGGCAGTGGGGGTACAATGATAGCTCTACAGAGTGTGAACGTGGGCAGGGCAGTCAAACTATGCATCATCTTCTGAGCTGTAATACAATGTGACAAACTTGTACTGAGAGAGGCCTGGCAGTGGGGGTACAATGATAGCTCTGCAGAGTGTGAACGTGGGCAGGGCAGTCAAACTATGCATCATCTTCTGAGCTGTAATACAATGTTACAAACTTATACGGGGAAGGTGAAAGGCAAGCACACTGAAGTGAAGGTACACTGATAGCTCTGCAAAGTATGAGCGTGGGCAGGGCAGTCAAACTATGCATCATCTTCTGAGCTGTAATACAATGTTACAAACTTGTACTGAGAGGGGCCTGGCAGAGGGGGGACAATGATAGCTCTGCTAAGTATGAGCGTGGGCAGGGCAGTCAAACTATGCATCATCTTCTGAGCTGCAATACAATGTGACAAACTTGCAATGAGAGGGGCCTGGCAGTGGGGGTACAATGATAGCTCTGCAGAGTATGAGCGTGGGCAGGGCAGTCAAACTATGCCTCATCTTCTGAGCTGTAATACAATGTTACAAACTTGTACTGAGAGGGGCTTGGCAGTGGGGGTACAATGATAGCTCTGCAGAGTGTGAGTGTGGGCAGGGCAGTCAGACTATGCATCATCTTCTGAGCTGTAATACAATGTGACAAACTTGTAATGAGAGGGGCCTTGCAGTGGTGGTACAATGATAGCTCTGCAGAGTCTGTGTGAGTGTGGGCAGGGCAGTCAGACTATGCCTCATCTTCTGAGCTGTAATACAATGTTACAAACTTGTAATGAGAGGGGCCTGGCAGTGGGGGTACAATGATAGCTCTGCAAAGTATGAGCGTGGGCAGGGCAGTCAAACTATGCATCATCTTCTGAGCTGTAATACAATGTTACAAACTTGTACGGAGAGGGGCCTGGCAGTGGTGGTACAATGATAGCTCTGCAGAGTATGAGCGTGGGCAGGGCAGTCAAACTATGCATCATCTTCTGAGCTGTAATACAATGTTACAAACTTGTACTGAGAGGGGCTTGGCAGTGGGGGTACAATGATAGCTCTGCAGAGTCTGTGTGAGTGTGGGCAGGGCAGTCAGACTATGCATCATCTTCTGAGCTGTAATACAATGTGACAAACTTGTAATTAGAGGGGCCTTGCAGTGGTGGTACAATGATAGCTCTGCAAAGTATGAGCGTGGGCAGGGCAGTCAAACTATGCATCATCTTCTGAGCTGTAATACAATGTTACAAACTTGTAATGAGAGGGGCGTGGCAATGGGGGTACAATGATAGCTCTGCAGAGTGTGAGCGTGGGCAGGGTAGTCAAACTATGCATCGTCTTCTGTGCTGTAATACAATGTGACAAACTTGTACTGAGAGGGACCTGGCAGTGGGGGTACAATGATAGCTCTGTAGAGTGTGAGTGTGGGCAGGGCAGTCAAACTATGCATCATCTTCTGAGCTGTAATACAATGTGACAAACTTGTACTGAGAGGGGCCTTGCAGTGGGGGTACAATGATAGCTCTGCAAAGTGTGAGCGTGGGCAGGGCAGTCAAACTATGCATCATCTTCTGAGCTGCAATACAATGTGCCAAACTTGTAATGAGAGGGGCGTGGCAATGGGGGTACAATGATAGCTCTGCAGAGTATGAGCGTGGGCAGGGCAGTCAAACTATGCATCATCTTCTGAGCTGTAATACAATGTGACAAACTTGTAATGAGAGGGACCTGGCAGTGGGGGTGCAATGATAGCTCTGCAGAGTGTGAGTGTGGGCAGGGCAGTCAAACTATGCATCATCTTCTGAGCTGTAATACAATGTTACAAACTATAGAGGAACCTGTAAGTGGTCAATGACATAGCTCTTACATGGGCTAGACATTGTAAAATCTTTCTGTGATACCACAAGATGATAATGATGACCCCTTCATTTATCCCCCACCTTCCTCAATTACAAACAAACAAACACACACACACACACACACACACACGAACTGTCTCTATCCTGCTCTCTCTTACTCCCTCTCTGTCTTTCCCCTCTTTTTCCTTCCCCTCTCTCCCTCTCCCTCTCTCTTTCATGGCTTTGATAGAATTCTCCAAAAGCTACGGTATTTCCCGACTTCTTTTACAATATCTGTCTACTTTCAATGAAATTCGTCTGTGTGCTCGTGCATTTCCCTTTCCATTGAGACGGAGTGACAGAGACAGTGTAGTAGTCATTGTAGTTTTTAATTAAAATCGAATCCCTTATGACGTATGGGTTTATGTAGCTACTATGCTAGCTTCGAAGAGGAAAAAAATGCAGAAATTAATGAGCCATGTTATGAGTTTGTTTCGGGAAAGGGACGTGAAATTTGTTGGACACAGACGGAGTGTTTTAGTCGATGCCGATAGAATAGAGCAAAAGAAATGGGTAGAAATGGAAAGTTTGGAATTAAAACTCCAAGAATAAAATAAAGTGAAGAAGAAGATGAAGAAGAAAGGGAAGAAGGAGAAGAGTAAGAATGGGAAGAAGAAAATAATGATAAGAAGGAGGTGGATTAGGAACAGGGGTATGAGGAGGAGGAGGAGGAGGAGGAGGAGGAGGAGGAGGAGAAGAAGACGAAGAGGGGGAGAAAGAACAAGAAGATCAACAACAGCAACAACAAGAAAAAGGAGGAGAAAGTAAAGAAGGAGGAGATGGAAAAGGAAAACGTTGATGAAGAAGAAGAGTAGGAGGAGCAGGAGAAAGAAAAAAAATCGAAAAGCCATGATATGCAAGGAGAGCAACATAAATGGTATTTCAGCGCAATCTAACAGGGGTAAGATAGCCCAATCGGATTGCCCTTTTGTGAATCCAGAGTAGAGAATGCAAAGAAGTTTTGCATCATCCTTTACAAACTTTATATGCCCTTGTTGGGTTCGATGGTCAAACATTTCAATGGACAGGGTAGCTAAAATTTGAACAAAGAAGGAAGTAAAATAAAATTATAAAGGACAGAAGAAAATGACGCATACACTGATTTTTTTTAACCACAGCTTATAAACGTGAGTTTTCGAAATTGGTCGACGGAGGCTTGTATATGGTGGCAAGCGAGTGCGCAACTCATGTGCGCATCATTTATTGCGCACAGCAGATGCGCACTCGTTTTCTAACGTCCTCAAGCCTCTGTCCACCAATTTCGAAATCCCACTGATACTAACTTGTCATTCTAAAAATAGGTCACGGATATGCTTGTCCCAAGAGCGCCCTGTGAGAGAGACCGAAGTCATTTCATAAATGAACTGGATTAATTCGGACCTTAATCCTTATGCTTTTGCTTTTTCGAATCATATCAAAAAGTTTCATTACAACGTCAGCTTAAGAGGTCAGTACGAATCAGAGTCGCACATTGGTCTGGCATTTATGGTAGTCAATCCAGTCTTACTTAAAAAGACGTGAAATTGAATCTTTATTTTTCATTAAGGTACAAGAAAATACCCATTGTTTTACAGAAACCTCGGTGATATAGTGCTGCTCGCTCTGTGCCTTTGAAAAGAGATATGCGTTTTCCATATTGCAGATTCGTCAGGGGATAAAGAATCATGTAAATAAAGTTGCTGGAGAACCTTTAAAAAGTGAGAAAGGCAGGACGTGCCGGTCCAAGTCCCCACGCGAGTAATCTGAACGGGACGGTATAGCGGGGGCAGCTGATGGGGGGCCCCTAACTTTCCCTAGGGGTGCGACGTTGTACCCCTCCGAACACCTCGACACGTATTGCGGTCTCGTCTTGATTAAAAAGCAGTAGGCGAAAAACATATCTGGCTTAAAAATAAAAGGAGCAATTTTGATTGCTTCATGTCTTACATGTAATGCATGATATTAAATCGATTGACACAATAACGGGTTAGATTTAATACTCCATGTGTTTGTTTGCATTCGGTCTTTTTCAATACAATAAGCCAGAGTATTTGGCAGATTAATATGAAATATGGATTGAAAAATTGGTATCGTCACTACCTGCTGCCATATGGATTTTTATGAAATTTTCTTGTCGACATGAAAAATATCTTTAGGCTTCTTAACATCTTGTATTGTAGCATCTGGTATTCAATTGTTTGCTTGTTTGGTTGTATGTTGTATATACGGATGGATGTGTGGGTATCGTTTTATTTGTGTATGTAGCACATTCTAAAGAAGGATGAGGGAATTCCTCCTCAATATTGGGTAAAAAATGAGAACATGCATGTTAGTTGGGTCATATTTTTTTTTTATATTGGGTAAGATTATACTCAATATTGTATATATATTGTATATAATTCACTAATTTTACCCAACGTTGTGTGCAATTTTGTCCAAGATTGTGCAAAGTATTGAGTATGGTTGTTTTAGTGATTGTATGACTCTCACACAGCCTCCCTGCCCTCTTTCCTTCTCTTTTCACTGTCGGGGCCTAGATACAAAGTTGTTTCCAATTCACACATATAAACACATTAAAAACACACAAGCTAACGCACATCCACATATAAAAAATGCACACGGTACAGTCATATGCATACATCATTTCTTCTTTATTCTTTATTCTTTATTATCTTATTTCATGTTTCCTCCCTCCATCTCATTTTCTTTCTTCCTCATTCTATTCCCCTCCTCCACCCCCCCCCCCCTCTCTCTCTCTCTCTCTCTCTCTCTCTCTCTCTCTCTCTCTCTCTCTCTCTCTCCCCTCTCTCTATCTTCCTCTTCTTCTTCCCTAGATCTAAACTCCTCTCATCCAAGCCCACATCTCAATTTCAACTCCTCCATCTCATCCCCGCTCTCCCCCATCCTCAATCCCCCGTCCCCATCTCCAATTTTCTGACATTAGCGTTGGCAGTTGCGATTGTACCGTTCATCACGGTGACATAATTATCATTGCTCCTTGCTCTCACGAACTCTCAGTGACCAGGTGAGAGCTAGTGCGGGGAAAGGTCCCCCGTGACATTGCCTGCATCCTCCGCTCCCCAACATCCCTTTCACAGTGCTTTCTCCGTTGAAATGTATAGAGCCATGCTTGGAGCTTGAAAAAGAAAAAAAGTCAGATGGAAACATAACAATAACAATCTAACATTGTGCCTGCACATGGATTAACATGTCAACCGCAAAATAGCATCAAATCAGTTCAACCGCGACAGTATCAAATTCAGCAAAGCTACATGTACATGTATATATTGCACATTTTTCATAAATGTGCAGCATCATCATGGAATGTTTTATAAAATATTAGAAATGAGGTTTTAATCCAAGCCATGAACGATCGCTTTATTTCAAGCAAAACGATGTACTGACTAAACTAATTAAGAATTAAGTTTTAGAAAAAAAAGAGATAAAGCTGTGAACACGCTCTTATTGGCCGATGGATATTAAATACATTAGGATCTTAGAATGTTGAGCGGATATTTTGACATATTTCTACCCGAAATACATTGCCACCGTCCACTTATACAAAGTCTATGTTTTCTATCTTATGAATCATTCAGTGTTTCAAATGCATCGAGCAGCTCAGTCGGTAGAGCGTTTGGCTTCGAATGAAGTGATCATTCATGACGTTGGTTCGAATCTGACAGCTGGTGGTATTTTTTTAAATATGCTAAATATATATATATTTCATAAGATGTTGCATTCTGAGGAAAACGGGCAATGTTACACCCCAAAGGGTGTTGCAAGGAGCAATATTACACTTTTTTCTAACTGTCAAAAATGTCCTTATTGCATTTACAATTTACATGCCCCCCCCCCCCCTCCCGCCCCAGATATGAATTGCAGCATTTCAAATAGTAGACAATACAAACAGAAATTCCACAGCAGTTTACGATGCCTGTGAGATCGTATCTAAAATCTTAAATCGTCTACAAAGTCCCGCAAAACGCAAGCTTGCCATAAGTTGAGATGTTTAACTAACGAAGGTGGAAAGCAAGTGTGAAAGGGCTGTTACTTTCTCAGGTTGCGCTGACTGCCGTCTCAAAATTTGCCCCAAATATCATGTGTAAGTCCGAGATATATCATTTTCCTGCAAATCTTGCACCCTGTAAAGGTGGCGTACGGATGCATAGGGATGGTGGGGATTTATAGGTGGGTAACGGTGCAGGGGATGAAGATGACGTTGCAAGACGATGCGAGATGGTGGAAAATAA
>BQKZ01010978.1:0-28178 GCA_036244855.1 Temnopleurus reevesii | reverse complement strand
ATAGAGCACCCTGTACATCGTTTATAAGCAGGTATCAGTGCGGATGATCCGCGATGCTACAGGCTTGTAGCCGAGCCTTCATCTGTAAGGCTGATACCTTCTTTTATGTCAGGAAACATGGTTTCGGTTTCAAAAAGTGATGCAACCTCATCGATTCCGTGCCCATCTCGCGTTACCTTTAGATCGAGGAATCTTCATAACATCATCTCCCTCCTGCCCCGGAACATGGCCAGAATGTATCCACCGCATCACATTCTTTGCTGGTCTTCCGGCGTATACTCTTAATTACAAGGGCTGAAATTTAAGTCTCATATAATTCCTCTTACAGCCTGTAATTTTTTTTCATCAAGTATTTAAGATTCAGATTTAAATCTCTATAGTTTAGAGTTACCGTGCTTATTTGGTTCTATGGACAATGACAAAAATAACTTAATCTGGGTAAACTTTCCAAGAATATTTACATATGACAGATTGAAAAATATGAGTGTAATAGTTTTAAAATGTTGGTGATTGAACGAGGTGATAGGTTGGTGTAGAAAAAAAACTTTATCTAAATAAAGTCTAAATGACTTAAGTTTTTTAACATTTCAGAGACTATAGTAACCAATCAGACTCTTTCCTCCTCCATGTTCCTAGATCCCATCATAGTTGGGGTGATCACCGCTTCTCACACGCAGGCCCCTCTCTCTGGAACAATCTACCCATACCCATATGCCAAGCCTCATCTGCCAGTTCCTTTAAGTCTCTTATAAAACCCATTTGTTTTCATTTTGATTATAAATCATGTATTGTAATTGTATTATTATGTAGATTGTTTCATTTTTATTGTTATTGTTCATTGTAATGTATTTAATATTTGATGTACAGCGCCGTGAGCGTCATTGCGGACGGACCTGTGCGCTTCAAAAAGAAACCACCATTATTATTATTAATAGACCTAAATAAGTCTTATAAATTTCAATCTAAAACGTTGTATTTTACATTATACACTCTTAAATTAAGTACGAAATAACCAACATCGTAACATGTGGGGCGCATACCACGCCCCCCCCCCCCCAACCCGACCCCGGTTCTGCAGCCACTGAAGAATTATCTGAAGTAATTTCGAAGAATATTTGAGGTTCATCTATGCCAAGCCATTGGTAAACAAGAAAACCCGACCCTCATACTATGGCATCCACTGTCAGGTCATTTACAGCAAAACTAATTATTGAAGGGCAAATTGTGAAAATTACATTACATTTGGCATTTCTTAAGTGATTTCTCAGCGTTATTTAAGGAATTTCATTGATTCCCGATGTTACCAAAAGGACATGTTTTCCACGTATCAGGTTTGTCAATTATCCGACAATGAGCCTTTAGCATTTCCGTTTTGCCGCTCAAAAATATACCATGAAGTTATATAGAAAAAAATGGCTCACGATTTTGGTTCATTTTCTCCTAACAATTCTTGGTATAAGATCAAATGTGTCAACATGTTTGTTACTCGCTATTATCGTGCGAATATTTGAAAGTCAAACGGGACATACACCTCTCTCAAAATTCGACAATCGCATTAAATTGTTTATTACAACGCTAAATTGTCACTTAAGCATGGGCCAGTGGTTGGTAAATTAGACATCGCTCAATGTAACATTCAATCTACAAGATGATTCTGTTCGTCTCTCTTTCATAATTTATGCCACAGTGACCGGGACAGTTATATTCCTTTTGTGGTCAATGATCTTAAACAAGTTAATTATTTAAATTAGTGGTAGAAAAGATTTCATTTCATTTGATATGATTATAATTCGAAGACTCAAGCTCGCGAGGACTATCAATTCCAAATCCAGTTGATGCCTCCTTGGCACCCTTGATTTTTTTTCTCTTTTTGTTGATTATTTAATCAACACTTTTGCAGCTATACGCGCTGATGCTGACATATATACACCATCTAGGTATATATGAATATAACTGAGGTGATATAGCAAATTCTTTAGTCGCAGAAATTTAGGCAATTCTAACGACTTTATTTCCATTTTCACGGTTTGATGACTGATTTTACAGGTTTTCCAGGTTAACTTGAACATGTTGAAACTATTATCATAATAATTTACATTTTTGGCATTGAGAGTGCAGGGTGCGTTTGTGATTTTGACGAAATTCAATCGCTTTAGAATAACATGAATAATTGTGAATTGGCTGGGAAAACCTGTACTAAATTTAACATACTTTTACCCAATTTTCAACTATTAAATCTCAGAAATTGACATCAAAATTTATGTCAATGGTGTAGTATGTGCTTCACCCAAAACCAGTGCATCTGCTAATCGAGTCTCATTGGCGTATGCAAAATCGCTGTAACGAGTCGCTGTTATTGTTTCATGTTTTGATACAAATGCGCAAGCTTGATCGATGATTCTGAAAATAATTCACCTGCATGGATGGTATTCAATAAGTCACACATGTTCTAATTTCATTTTTGATTGATTTGGAACTCGCAGAGAAACGTAGAAACTCTTTGATATCGCATGATAATTTTAACGAGCAATAAATGGGACTCGTACTACAATTATATAAAAACAGGTGGTGAGGATGCGCAACTTCGCCTCTGTAAATGATTGTCGCTATCTAAATGCACGTATTTATAGCTAAGCCTCATTCAATGATAACATTATTTATATCTGGTGGCAGACAATATGACAAGTTCATAATTCAATCATCAGTTTGCTTTTCTGATTTCATTGAGTAGTACGCGAGATATCCACATGTATATCATGAGCGGTGATATCGACATGTCGCGAAAGAATCCCCTTTCAGAATCTCACATTTTCAAACCTTATGAGTGAAAAAACAACAAATTTGTTACAAGCACACCCTTTGTCGGAAAATAATTGAAATACAATTCTTCAGGGGAAAAAAATCTAGCAACGGCCCTGTATAATGCATTCACCTAAAATGATGCGAATTGATGGAAACAGATCAACAGTTTTTTTCCTCTTCTTTTTTTTTTATTCAGCCCCTAAAAGCATGGCAAGGATAATTGTAAATTAGATTTTGTTTTTACAGTGCTGGGAATGGCGAGGTTGCGACTTTATTTTCAATCATATCTGAGTAAAGATCAAACTATTTTGTTTTCTAACCAGTCGTCAATTATACTACTTTTCGTACTTCATTTTCGATTACATTCAACCTTTTGCACTATCATGTGAACTTAGGTTAAGTCTATCTTCGTATGTAATCGTGGGCAAAGGACCAGTGGTATGTACCATAAAACAAGTTTGCAATCAATTATTTACATTAGACTTACGATTGGTATCAATTCGAAGTCTTTGTATTAAGTATCAATTCGAAGTCTTTGTATTAACGGGGCCCAGATCTGCAAAAAAATATCAAAACCTTCTCCCGGGGCCCCGTAATAAAAGTTTGCGATTAATCGTTAATAAAAACGGTCAATCAAGATTTTCGTTGCACACTCATTTTGTTAAATTGACTGGCCAATAAGAATTGTACTTTTAAGTTAGCAGTTAATCGCAAAGCTTCATGTTATGGGGCCCTAAGGTTGCGGTCCATTGCAATGTGTGTATGCTGTATTTCACAAAACTACTGACAACTCTATACGCATGACTTTTGAGCCTTTCCTGTACTCATTGATCATCTTTATGTCGCTGAGTTTCTACCAGTAAAATTGTGTTTCACAAAACTATTCTTAGAGGTACGCACGATTTTTTGTAAAATTGGTGACCATTTCTCATATGCTAGCGCAGCGAAATAGGGGTAATTGAGTGCAAAAAAGGGTCACCCGTTGTGTGCAGAATCGTGGTAACTCTACAAACATCACACAAAACTAGAACTCATGGATCTGAGTAAAATCGTAAAAAGTGACACTATAATGACACACTGGTGAGTATATTAATGAAAATACTCAACTGTGTGTGATAGTGTCATGTTACTCGAATCTGTGAGTTCTTGGGGTTTTTTTTATGGAGAGTCGTAGGTACCTCTACATACAGCTGCATGAAACAAATATTGTAAATGTACTCACGACTTTTCGCACGACTGGTGACCTTTTCAGGTGCCAACTCAGCAACATGAGGGATCATTGAGTACATAAACAATTACCAGTCGTGAGCAGCTTTATGAAACACATTCTTGGAAGTATTAAGCACCATAACACGTCAAGATAACCTATGTCTGACTGCGGTAGGTGTGTAAGACGGAACAAAATACAAATCTATCTGCCATGAAAAAAAAAATCGCGGTAAAACAATTTCTTCCTGTGGCAAATCTCTTATTTGGCCTTACTGGTGAACGATTGTAAATTAGAAATGCTTGCGGTCATTGGAGAGATATCTTGTTACATGTTCAATATCATATCAGTATTCACTTACCCGCTTATGGGCCGATGAACGGTGAGCGTTGTGGTTTGCTCTGGGAGTGGCATTAGACAGAGATACCAACCGTTCCGGATATGCATGAGGTGTTTTGCAGACGAAATCAGAACTTTTATTGCAAGCGAATGATTGGGAAAGAGGTCATTGTTGTCATGTTTTTCTTACTCTTGTTTAGCTGTTGCATTTTTCACATTTTAAGTGCATCAATTATATTCCCTAGTGGTTGGCATCTCTGAACAGGTTTTGCAACAAGATACGTAGTTGTAATGTTCTCATACTCCAAAACGCCCTCCAGAATAAGGAAGGTGGTACCGCACCCGTTATCCATTTGACAGGGGGAAGGGGAGGCATATATTTTTTTTTTTTTTTTATAGATCCCGTTCATATCTACGGCGTTAAACCACTTTAACGGAAACCAAGTCAACATAGACCAGTTCGAGGGCAGGTTCCAACGGAACAAGCGGCACGAAGGTGGACTTCCATATTGGTTAGGAAATTCAGTTTTCGTGGTATCGTGAAACAGCATTTTAGGTGACCTTGATGCGCCCGCAAGAATGGTACATGTAGCCAAAGGGACAACGCAGCGGGGCCGCGGAAAGAACGCGACCAGCTGCCAATGCATAGGAAAGGAAAGGATATAGTTTAGAGGCGTGTATCATTCAATTCTGAATATTTACGCCAGAAGAAGAAGAGAGAAAGAGGATCGCCATCTTAACGTCTCCATCAGAAAGACGGTATGCGACCAGGCTTCGAACCCACAGGCAGGAACTTCCCCACTTCTATATGACTGTCCCGAACAGCTTGATTTCAGGCGCACGCCACGACGCCCCAGCAACAGAGCCACTTTGCCTGAAATGGACTTGAAATCCACTTTGTAGTCCTCTAGAAACTGCCCTTGGAAATGGTGGTAGCCGCTTTCAAGACTAGATTTCGTAAGGGGTCTAATTGGACACATCCGCTCCACCATTCGTTCCATAACTAAAGGAAGTTCACCCCAATAACATTATATTCTTATACCACTCTTGTCCATTGTGATACCACTATATTCTGTAACGTTGTATAGGTACTATCCCGGAGATCATTTAGTTCGTTATTCTCTGTGTTCCTACATGATTTCGCTTTTATTGCCATTCACGATGAAATCTCCATTTCCTTGAATTCTCGCCATCGACGATAAAGAAATCTAAGGATCGCAGATGGCGCTGCGCAGTTTTCACCGTAAACGATTCGCGTGTGAGTCGGGGTGCTTACTTCCGGCTACGGACATTTGTGCATGTACATTCATTTTTGTCACGATTATGGTCGGAAAATTACGGTTTTTTTTTCTTCTTCTTCTTTCTTACATATGTGGTAATGACGACAAAGAAGAAAGCTTTTCTTGAAACGGACTTTTAAGAAATTGCTGGAGCACACCCCTGTTGGTGAATTTGGGATGAGGAATGTTTCATCAGAGCTAATAAATTCCTCATGAAACCTGATATATAACTATGCACGACAGATGAGAAAACCAAACTTGGCCATCAAACATTGAATGAGGTATAGGATCTCGCTTTGCAGATAGACATGCAATGTAGATTAACAGTCATATCCGATAAGAAAATTCACCCCAAAAAGGAAGAAAACAAATAATATTCTGGAAGGAAAGAGGGTAAAGAGGGGTACATCTCGTTAAGATGTCAAGGCAAGCAGCTGATGCAACTAAACCCACATACTAATTACATCTCATGTACTAAGAGGCTGGTTTCCTATCGGCATCACCCAACCTCTCCACCATCCGACATCCGTTTAACGACCAATTATCAGATCTTACCTGTCAACGTTCCGCTTCAGGTAACTAAGGGGAAGGCCCCGGTCACATAGGACCCCGGAAGCAACACGATTCACCCCGACTCGTTGTTCTGAGGCACTTAACTGTGAATTAACAAAGAGTCGGGGGTGAATCGTGTTGCTTTCGGGGTCTATATGTGACCGGGGCTTAAGAACTTGATCAACACGCGACAAGGATGAGATGAGATGTTCCATCTCCCGGTGACCTCGCGGAATGTTGCCTTTTCGCCGACTTAAACAGACTAATTGTTATGTTTGGACATAGAATTGTTTGTGTGTGTTTGGGCAATTCAACTCATTTTGACGGGCGCCTTGCAAGTTGATACATTCTTTGGAAAAGTCTTTGATAGGATTAGCGGATGCTAACGACTCTTATAGGAGACATCAAGCCTTGTGGTTTCAAGACTCGTTCAGCGTCTACAAACTTTCTAAGCACCTGATATCTATCGCAAGTAATATTTAGGTGAAACAGTAGCCAACACTGACCACACATTTGCTGGTTAAAAATACTCCCAACGAAATATTGATTTTTGCTCATATTTGTTGAAATTTGTTCCGGTTTAGTGCAGAAAAACACCCACAGAGAACCTGATAATCATATTTGGCACAATTATTCGTCGTTTTATTATCATGTTTCCAAACCTTTCTAGAGTGTAAGAATTGTGAACTATTTTAATTCAAAAGCTAGACCCCCCACAAGCAGAGCGATTTCCACATTTTCAGACAAAAAGTTGTGCTTCAATTTCCAAAGAGAACACGGATAATGACAAAATGCAACCGCGTCGAACAATCTTTCCTTCATTGCTCGCTACCTCCGCGTTTTTCTTTTCTTTGTGTAATTAGAGATGATTAAATTCATGTGTTTGCATTTTTCGTTTCTTTCTATCCCACTTACCTTATGCATAAACTACATTCGTATTCTTTCATATTCTTTGTCTATTATCTCTTTTACTAGGACCCTCTTAGAGAACAGTGCTTGCACTGAAGGGGCCACCTTTTTAAAAGAACATAATAATGATAATGATTATCATTGTATGTGTTTTACTGGAAATGAGAAACAAAATTGAATTGAATTCTATATTGAACGAGCATTGATGAATCAGACAGGAAGTTACGATTAGTGACAGATAGGAGTTCCCAAGTTAACTCTGTGTGACCTGATGAACACAATCAATGCTCATCTGATACTTCAAATCGATCCATGCCTTGAGGAAACATTGTACAGACTTTTTACATTAGAGTGTTGGTGTTGGTAGAGTGTACTCTAGGAGACAGCTCGGGAGGATTCCCAATGAGTCAGAGTGGATTTAAGGGCATCCTAAAACCGATACACTTTGGTTGTAACTGATCTATTAATTGGTAATTGAAAGAATTTAAATTACTGTATTCAAATGTTGCTAATCGCAGTTTTAAAGCGTGTATGTAAGTCATTGGCTGTTTTGTTGCGTGTTCTATACACAATGATTATTCTTAACAACCAAAAGGCTTGCCCGAGGCTTTCTCGACATAGCAGCGATTGATGTATGCAAACTGGATTTTAAGTATGTATGGAACTGTTACTAAACTGTGTAAGGAATACCCCGTAAATAGTTCGTTGACAAGAAACATGCATAAATTTGAACAAAATTAAACCGGTCTAACATCCGCACGAAGCGACGAATTCTTCAACTGATACTCCAAATTATATTACTAAAGAACTGTTGTGTATGTTCATTCATTCAATCAAAAATCATCAGACACGATGAAACTTCATAATGGGTAAGACCGATAAGAATATAAAGCTTTGTAATGTTCATATTAAAACACCGCATTGGTTAGTACCACTGCACTGGCCTATCCTACGACACTGACCAACCACGTGTTCTAAGACGTACCATGGAACCACGGACGCACCAAACGTATATCGCGTTTCCCATATAAGCCCCGGTCACATAGGACCCTGGAAGCAACACGATTCACCCCGACTCGTTGTTCTGAGGCAGATAACAGTGAATTAACAAAGAGTCGGGGTGAATCGTGTTGCTTCCGGGGTCCTATGTGACCGGGGCAATACGAGGTATATTATGAACGCGTGGCACTGACACCAACGTGCATGGAATCAATATTTTCAATACTATGCACGCATACCAGAACATATATGTTTTCAAATAGATAGTTCAGGCAACAGATTGTGCCGGAGGTACTACCCCCCACCCCCCCCCCCCCCCCCCCCCCCCCCCCCCCCCCGAGCCCTGTTCACCATCATGAACCCTGTCAGAATGTTCCCTCCTGAAATCTGACGTCACAGTATTATCAGCCATGGGGTAGACAATCAACGACATCGATTTAAGATATTATATGACAACATTGAATCACATTCGAGTCAGTCACTGACCTTGAAGAGTGTATGTGAAGATATGTTTTGTTAATTTGTAAACCATCTAAGTAAGAGTTATTAGTGAAGTCCATGGAAGAAAATTTGAAAGTTTCGTTTGATATATCGTAATATATCGATTTATTAATTGGTAAATCATTTAACGTACGATTTATATGTGAAGTCCATTTAAGAAAATGTGAAAGTATCATTTAATATAATCGTTCCTTGCAGCGAGGTAAAATTATTCGCCAACCAAACTACTGTCTTGTCGATAATCAAACCAACATAAACTGTTTTAGCAAAAATATCTCAAAATAAAAGGACATATACATTGTGATATTTTGTAGAATTTGATGGATAATTAGCAATGGCAAAAATGTATAACGAGTACTTTTTAAAAGACAACACCCAGTACAGTATCATAATATTTCGTCTAATCACTTTACTCGTAGTTCAACGTTAACGAATCTAGAACTGAAGAACTGAGCAAGATGACAAAAAATAACAATGTAATGTTCTCATTTTCTTAAGTTTATTAGTGTGGAGCTCAATCATTTACATAACGAGAATTAAATATAAATTCATGATTTTATATTTTCCTAAACTTGTGATTACTTGTATTCAAGCGTTCGGAATCATGCATTTTTACTAAGGTGACGAGATACATATTTGTTATCATTTTCTTGACCGTTGGATAACTTCAAATTACATTAAAGCTAAGTATATGCCTGGAATATTGTTCATGTATTTACTTACAATGCCTTTGGCATGCTTTACTAAGAAAATCACGACTGTCTCCAATAATGACTGTTAATGCATAATACGAATGACGCAGACGTTTTTTTTTTTTTTGCCGTACGTCAGTAAACAAAATGTTTTTTTTTGTGTTCAGTTCTTTTCAAACTAAATAACCTTAAGTACCTTGGTCGTTGATGGTAAACAAACGTTACGTTGCAAGGAAGATGTGACCTGTGGCAACCGTCAGCTTCATTTAGTGAAATCTAACACATCTAATTGGATATGTGCCTAGAGTCACACCAAAATCTTACATTTTGGCGCCCAGCGGTAAGGCTTGCGTAGGTTTCAGCCTTGCACGCGGAAATTTGATCACGTGACGAGGGTCAAGTGCGGTGACGCCACCTTCCGTGTAGAATAGCGCGTTCGGAAATATTTAATGGATTTAGTCATGGGCTTAAAGCTTTTCATTTTTTAAAAACTTATATCTATATATTGAATGATGAAGCGTGTGTAATAGTTTGATATTATACGGTTTGTTAATCTGATTTTTTTTGCTTTTGTTTGAAGATTTGTAACATGATTTCCATTAATCAATCTTTAGAAAAATGTAAGAAATATGCAAAGATCTTCGGTTTGAAAAAAAATGAAACATTCAAAGACCCTTCACCAACTATTAATGAAAAGAGAATTGACAAATGGAGAAAAGTTTTTAAGCAACTCCAAATTTGATGATCTGAGATTGAAATTCGTTTTATCTATCATGACCCCGGCAGCCGCTGAGCAGTGCCAATTCGATGTTGCTCTATTCTTCCGCGGCCGGATGGAAGGCACGCGCTCTACTGATGATTGAGCCAACCCATCGGTTCTACAAAAAAAAAAAGGAAACTGAGCGTCATTGGACATAATATTTCAACATCAAAGTGTTGATAACAATAAAACTTGGAACATGATACATAAAAGTCACGATTTGCATATTAATGAAATGGGCACAATCTAATGTTGTAACTGAGCAACAATTATTATTGAATATAGGAAATTTAGAGATCAATAAACGTAGTTCGATCAAGGAGCTACATAATGGGATATGAAACAAACAAAAAATTTGTTCCAAATCGTTGGCTGAAATAATGCTTATATTAGAATAGAATTGAATTATAATTTTATTGATGCGTTCATGCATGTATAGTCATTCATTTTGCCGATAGTGTTTATGAGTAATGGTGTACAATCGCTAATCTTTGTTTTAAAAAAAAACGTAATCCATTATCACCATTAAGTACCATCGTTGCATTATCATAATAATGTTTCCCCGTGGAAGAGAAAGTTTCGGGTTGTTTATTCAAGGGAGGTGTAGATAATACTTCCAATCCAAATAAAACCCACAGGATGTATTACTAAAAACCACGTCTAAATCGTGTGTGTTTCGTAAACAAGAAAAGTGGTTTCTGATGCGCGGGAAGGGTGCGGACAAACACTCACCCCTTTCCGAAAATTCGGCAAAATATTGGTTGCAATCGATAGCGGGTGCCCGATTGTTTGTCCGAGGCGATATTGCAGACGACAAAGAAAACAAAAATTGCTTTTGCGCACGAGACGGGTTTCACCTAACACTACGAAGGGGCGTTTCGTCGACATAGACATTGATTTTAGATCGTGTAGCAGGTTGTGTGAAGTAGAAAAGCAAACACGGACGACACGGTTGTCCAGTGGGACAAGACGGATCACCAATATTCAATCCCTAAAAATCAATCTTCCGGTATCCAGGATGATCCTTTAGAACGCGATTATTATGCCATAAATGTGTTTTCCGACCAAGATTGATGCGTCTTCAAGTGGCCTTGGTTCAACACTTTTTTATGACGCATACGAGGAACAGAAATTGTCGCCAGCGCAGAAAGCAGTATATAGAATCGATCGAAATTAAGTTCCGGCTATATCTTCGGAATTGGCATACTATTATTGGATTGAGTATTTTGTGTCGTATAATGAAAGGGTGAATGAGATTTAGATATCTCGTATTGCAATGTATGTAAAATAGTGTGATCTCACCCGAAAAATGCTGAAGTCATCTCTTTTTAAACCCTTGAATAGGTAACAGTTTTTCATCACACCAAATCGGTATTTAACCATCACCCTTGTAATCTTTATTCCAGATTTGCCTGAATGCTTGCTACCATTTTCAATCAAATTTAGTCATTATAATGATATGCATTTTATACTCATGTAATAAAAAGATGTCATGGCGAAGCGTATTCATGTTTCGAATTCGTTGAATAAAAGATATATATTTCCTTAGTTCCGTTTAATCTAATTATAAATGCAAAATGACACACGTCTTCCTGTTTTTTTCCTTCTCTGTCTATTTCCGCCAAACTTTTAATTTCCACTCCATTCTATCGCATCTTGAGAAGATGGTAAAACAATGAGCGAATTTTCCTTCATTGGCAAAATGGCTTTTATCAATGCATAGTGGATTAATGATCGCGTTCGTATGAGGCAGTTGCTAAAACCCTTATTAAAATTAATATTTATAATTTATGACCGATGATTTAATTTGATGGATATGATATTGATGAATAATTAAAGAAATTGGGTTTCCATAAGAGAAATTAATCAAGCAGCGAATGATGTATTTAATGTTTGGTTTAAAATGGAGCTCTTCAGCTCATATGCAGGTATTTTCTAATTCTTTGAAAATCAATGATATTATATTATGACTTTAAACAGTTTATACTCCCAATGCATCTCATCTTAAATGCGGAAATTTCGCCTTTAGAATTAATATGTTAGACTTTGTAGTCTGTTACAATTTGTAGTTTAAATGTTATGCATTTTCTACTCACTTGCTTCTCTACAATCTAATTCATTAAAACCTTTTAATAATTACTTGATTTTAATTTTGTCTTTCAGTATGTATTTTCCACGAAAATACGTGTCGGTAGCCAAAGGATAATGTTACATAAAAACCATCGCGCCCTTCTTCTAAAATCTGAATACACGTTTTTAAAGTGAATACCCTTTGAGTGGTTGCTATGCCAGGATTTGTTAACCTTCATTCAACATGAATCATGTGTCTGTCGCTATATCGTGGAGGTGGTAACTTTGTGTACTCAATTCAACCGATTTTCATTGGTATTGTCTTTATCTTTTTGAATGATAGAATTATGATCTCATTTCGAAATCCGAGAAACTGAACAAATCACTAACAAATAATGATGATAATATTTCTATAGCACCTGATACAATGCTTCTAGGCACTTTATGAGCATAACCAAAGTCAATTAAACTTGTGCATATACCGGTATGCAAATTAAAAAAATAGAAGACCCTTCCCTTTTACTCGAAAGGGCAAAGTGGGTATGGCAAATTAATCATGATGTTTGTTCGTACATGTCCAGCACGGCTTCCATAACTGCTACAATCTTCGGTGAATGGTATTCATGTGCTAATGTCGATTTATTTGCATTGTTCTGCTATCATCAATTAATTCTAATCGCCTCTGGCTGTAGACTCATGTAGACTTAATTGGTTAAATAAAGGAAGAAAAGGAATCTGTCATTATTCTTCAAACCGCTTGACAGATTCAGATGTAGCCCGCAGGAATGGAATACAGGGAATAAGGACCCCCTCCCATCTTTGCGTGTTTTAGTCAGAATATTTGAGGGGAATGAAGACCTTTTTTGCATGTCAAACAATCGTCGACCCCCATCCCTCCCCTTGAAACCTGGATCCGCCATTTAATGACCATGCTCAAGAACTGTTGATTCTTTTCCCTTCTACCTCGTGGAAAGCGCCAGGAAACATTAAACCTCTCGCCTTTCCGTTGTTGTTGCCTTCCTAGGCTTCTGATTCAGCCACAACCCTAACCAAAATTGAGGAGAATTCAGCAAAGCACTTTAAAGCTTACACATGCGGACACGGAATCTCCCACGCTCTCTCAAGTTTCATTTCGAACGCTAATGCTATAAAGTGGGGAGACTGCCCTTGAAAGACTTTTTCTTCAGATGTTATTCTTACATTTACAGGGCATAATGAATTCTATTCCCCTCTATTTTCCTATATTTAGGGCGAGAAACGCATGACGGGAGCGTTTAACCAAATTAAACGCTTCTCTTGAATTGGATGGGTTTTAGTTTCCGTATAAAATCAAATCAAAGAATATAAGACACAATCACCAGAACGAATGACAAACCGGTCAAATGGAAATTCGTACACCCCCCCCCCCAAAAAAAAAAAAAAGGGAGAAAGGATTGGTAAGCAAGATATGCCTTTGACCTCTGAAAATAAAAATTCAGCAAAAGTTTATTCAACTCTGATCAACACAACAGTGTTCACTCATCTGTTTGGATAAGAGTTATCCAACCGATGGTGATATTTCATTCATGATGATTTAAATTTGCTCTAGTTGGTACAGAGTTCTCCGAAGTTGGCATCGTTTTTGGTAACATCGGGTTGTCCAACCTTTAAGAGAGGATGAATTCGGAGAAGCAGTTTACGTAGTACTTGTCTCAATATTTTTGCGATGGTTCTGAATGAACCCCTGTGATTGCGTCATGGTGTAGTGGTTTTTAGTGCAGAGGGTATGGGTTCGAATCCCACTAGTAGCACTAATTCCCGTCAGCAAGAAATCTGTTGATGTTCCCACGGGTGATTGGGTACCGGTCGAAGACACCAGAATCGGCTCAATTTATTTTTAGGCGCCTTGTTGGAATACCCCTAAGGGAGTGGAGAATGTGCAGTATTGCATGGCTGAATGCAAGAAGCCAGGATAAAAATATTAATAATAATTGTAGGATGCGTGGGGAAAACAGGTTGTAAAACGGAATCGGCTGCCCTAATAAAATATTATTATTTCATTATGAAATGTTCGATAGAACAGGTAATNTACAAAAATATTTGCTCCTCACAACAAATGATAAATCAAATCGGTTACAGTGTTGCACTGTACTTACATAATATGTGGGGGAAATAGAACTGCAAATAATTACAAAAAGCATCGCGACTTGAACTTGCAGAGTAATTCATTACGATTCACCGAAATTTAGCAAGGAAGAATGTGGCAGTTTTAATTACTCCCGTTAGACGTCTGATAATAATAGTTCTTTGACACGGAGAAAATGTCTGCGTTCCTCATCACAACTCCTCAATGAGATGCTAAAATGCGTCACACCTCTTTCGCATTAATGTTTTATCATGCTTATAGCCCCGGTCACATAGGACCCCGGAAGCAACACGATTCACCCCGACTCGTTGTTCTGAGGCAGTTAACTGAATTTACAAAGAGTCGGGGTGAATCGTGTTGCTTCCGGGGTCCTATGTGACCGGGGCTTAAAGGAGAGTGAACCCCAAATGTGACGTAATTCAACATGACGTTGAGATACACAGAAATCATTGTGGTTCTTATAATTCAATAGGCGGGTTTACTAAAAAGTTGTAATAGAAACAACTTTTATGCAATATGCTGTACCATTTGAAACATCGTGCAATTTACAAATAATAACAAACAACCATTGACATTAGCAATATTAAAATTATGTGGTAATCAAGAGGTATCAAGATAACACCTTGATTTTTTGTCAATCACATTCACACATCAGTCACTCTGTATTGAAAAACAATTACTTGGAATATATTGATGGTCACATTTATTTACGAAGATGCAAATAAAACCAAAATATTACTTACAGTATTATATGGAGAGATAAGGCTAGACTTCGTGTCTTAAATAGCAGCAGCCCACACTATTACTTCTCATAAATATGCCTATATGCATAACGCCTTGTCTGAGCTTTAACCCAACGTAACTGCCCTGTTTTTAGCTAACTCCATATTCACGTGGTGTTCTTTAGACCGGTTAGTCAAAATTGAACAACAATATGTGGAATCCATACATTACTTGTTGCTATGTAGGGCAATCCTCGGACAAGATTTTGAATAAGCGGGTTTACTTATATATTCAAATTTATGTGCGTTTCTTGCCAACGAACGTAGTTACGTGGTATTCCTTAAGCCGTTTGATAACAATATAACTACAATACTTGGAATCCAGTTTGCATACATTACTTGTTGCTATGTCGGGCAAGCCTCGGGCAAGCTTTAGCATTGTCAAGAATAAACTTTGTGTTAAAGGCATGCATAGAATTTGCATCTATTAGTAAACCCGCCTATTAGGCTTGAGCATTGCGCAAAAAGACCTTCATAACTGGGATGGAGGGGTGAGGGCTTCCATAACGGAACAATAACACTTTTTAATAGGTTTAGCTCTGAGCCAGGTATGTTGCTATGTCAGTGCGGAAATATTTAATAACAAATAAATACCCGAAGCCCCCATCTCCAGTCAGAAATTAACATAGAAATCGACACACAAACTAAATAGGCAAGTTAGATTCAAATTTATGCTGGTTTCTTGCCATCGGATGTAGTCGTGTGGTATTCCTAACCCTGTTAGTAACAATATTAAACGTGGTATTCAGTTTGCATACATTAATTGTTTTGCTAGGTCGGGCAAGCTTCGGGCAAGCTTTCGGGTTGTCACGAACACCATTGTTTATCGACAACACAATAAATTTGCATCTGTTCATCATTAAACCGGCCAATAGACGGGTGTATTAATACATGTAGATGGAAATCAGATGCGTACCTCTTAAACAAAGGTTGTTCTTGACAACCCAAAAGCTTGCCCGAGGCTTGCCAGACATAACAACAAGTATTTTATGCAAATTGGATTCCAAGTATTGTATTGTCATTGTTATCAAAACGTTAATACAAGCAACGCCCATACATTTTGATATATTAGTAAACTATCCAATTAACCTAGGCGCAGCCCCGCCCCCTAAAAAAAAGTCATGGATGAAAGTATTGAAGCCCCCATCCCCATTTGAAAACCTTCCTATGCATTCTAGTTTTTTTTTTTAACATTAGTGATATGACACACCTTGCAGTCACAAAATTTACATAATCATTTTTTTTTTACAATCTACAAACAAGGTACATAAAACACGATATAATCTATTTCCGAAAAAATAGTCGAACGTCAATTCAATGCTCCTTTGTAATGCTATTAAAATCGGAACCGGCTTGTTATTGTTGTGTGCGCGCAGTTCAACACATGGCTTTTTTATTCATTTTCCATGACCGACTTCATTTGCGGAAATTCTTTATATCGTAATAACTAATTCTATTATAGAGACATTAATTAACACTTGGCAACACACAGTAAATCCTTACTGACAATTTTTAGAGAATATATCTCTTCGTTTGATGGTCAAAAGTACTTCGCTAGCTGGTTTACCCACAATACGGAACTTGGTCTTCGCTTCCTTGACAAGACCCAGCTGAAATCGCCGAAGAACCCGAACCCCTATCATCTTGAGTTCCTGCATAGCCAGCCGCTGCCCGATACACTGGTGAGGTCCTACGGAGAATGGAAGAAAAGCCAGCGGGTCGCGCTCCGAGGCGACGTCCTTGTCGAACCGCTCTGGAAGGAACTCCATGTGGTCTTCGCCCCAGACGTCTGGGTTGTGATGGAGCTGGTAGAAGTCGATCATGATGCCGGTCTTCGGGGGAATGGTGATCCCGTCGACGACGAGGGGCTCGACCAGGGCTCGACCTGGCATGAGCATGGCGTGGAGACGAAGCGATTCGCGGATGCATTGCATCAAGTAGGGGTAGGTGTGCTGGTCAGAGCTGAATAAAAAAAAGACGAAAAATCCGTAAACGTTAAAGGAAGAAATTGATTTCCCGCTTTTAAAAATTGAAGATACTCCATTCATGATAAAATGGGTCAGGATGGCGATTTACAATTTGGAATACCNCACTTTAGGTTATAACTTTTCCAAAACTTGTTAATTTTTCGTACAATCTTTTGTACAACATGTTCATGATATCATGTTTCTTTTTAAGTAGACTTGAAGACAAAATTTGGCGATAAAAATATCCGCTTTTACCAAAACTATACTTGGGCTTTAAGAACGACTTTAAGTTCGACTGGTATCAGTTCTTGCGCTGAATGCGCGTAATAGTGTTCATCATTACGAGCAAGATGGGATACCAGTTGATTTTAAAGTCGTTCCTAGAGTCTTTCTGACCTTGGTGAAACACCACCCAGATAACGAGTTAAGGTGATAAAACGAGATATAACTTATTTCTGTAAAATAAAGTGGGTCATAGATAATATATCCGTACGCTGTGTATTGAAGAGTGCGGACACAACAATAAAGAGCATTGAGTTGGCGTTCGATTCAATTTTTCGGAAACAGTTTATATCGTGATACAAGAAGATGAGTTGCTTGTCCGAGAAGATGAAGAATTATGCTTGGAACTTGGCGAATCGCTTTGTTTGGGATGAGAATGAAGAGGATGAGAATGAAGATTTGTAGAGACACGTCAACTTTTCGAGAGCCAACAACTTGTCATCTTTTCTTCTTGACACCCCCTCCCCCCTCAAAAAAAAGACTGCACTTTTAGAGTTTGAACAACTTCTCATTATGTCTACTTCTTTCACAATTAGAATTCGTTATCTTCTTGCCTTTTATTTCGTCATCTGGTTAGCACTTCTGAGCTTCCGTTATCCAGCCTCCCAAACAAATTTCAATGCTGCATGTGCGCATCTACCCCTTGTTATATCGAAGAGTCCGTTGCATATTGGAAATAGTTCAGCTTGAAATGTGGAAGGAAATGTGACAGATCCTTTCCACCTCTCCCTTCAGTCTGACGAAGTTTGAAACAGATTACGGTTAAACAAATACGGGAACGAAGATGCTGTCTGTACTTATTTCTTTCTCTTTTTTTAAGTTGGAAGTCATCTTGATACCTTTCTCGTACCCTCTTATAGCCTCGGGATGCCAAGATTTTAAAACACTCCGAAGTCAATTCCTATCACATAACCAGAACAGTGATGCCGGTGTGCATAAATTATGCTATTTTACCCCAAAAACTTAACGCGTGCACTGCCGAGACAGATTTTTGCATTTAAAATGTGTTTCTTTATACAAGGATGGGCCATACTTTTACAAATTCTTACCAATTAACGAAGTGAAGAGCCTTCTCTGATTTGTTTTATCGGCAGCCCGTTGGCTAAAACTGACGTATTTGATAAGGGAAACTCATTTATACTCAAGTACCTCAGGGAGCTACTTTGAGACCACATCTATTCTTACACTACATTGATGATATTCTTGAGACAATATTTATGTATACAGTAATTTGCAAAAGTTTATTGATATGGATTGATTTGCAAAAGATTGATGGATATTAACATTTTAAATTAATCTATGTTTTTTTCTGTGTCTTTTCAGGGATTCTAGCATCAAACATGAAGTCACACGTGGTCGTAGCCATCTTCTACTGCGCATGCACACTGTTCCTCATAGCGACGGCCACGCCCCTCAATCGCGAAGGATACGAAGAATTGAGACAGACGATAGAGGAAGCCTTCGAGCAGAAGCCCAGACCCCAAACACGGCAGCGACTCCTCGCGTCTCTAGCCGACCAAAGTAATAAAGGAAAGACCGATTATGGCTGGTCCGTCTTTAGCCGGAGGTCACCACCCCAGGGCAACCTCTTACCCGCGAGGCAGAGGTTTACCGACTTCACTGGGATCTTCGATCACACGGATTGATGATGAAGGAGAACAAAACTAAGAAAAAGGCCTTGTAAAATCATGAAAAATATTGTAATTACTTATATATTTCATATTTCTTCTCGTTTGGGGCAATTTCTAATGCTCCGGCAGATATTGTACACTGCATTTTAACGTCCACAAGTACTTTCTATTTCTCTCTTTCTCTCTCTTATTCATACTACCCTTTAACATTGTTGTACAGATATCCAATTTATGTAGAGACAGATTTTCTGTAGAAAAATCTTACAAGTTCCAGTAGAGTTATAACACGACATGATTTATTCCACCCATTTAATTTATCATAACCATAGTGATTAAAAACAAAATATAGATTCAGCCTCTTTCTATAGAATCCTACATTGTAACTTTCCTAGTTTGTGCATATGGACTAAGACAGCGATTGTTTTCATTATTTTTGTAACTACAAGATGTGTTACAAATAAGGTTATCATGAATTATTTCATTATCATAGATATTATAAATTATTGAGGTTTTTATGGGTATTCCTAATTTTAGGATAAAATGCTTGTTTTTCCTCAAAATTTTGGGACGAGGATTTCTTGGTGACGATAATAGAAAACGATATATAGAAATGTATAAACAATATTTAGTTTAAATGTAATATATACATTTTTTTTTCGTTTTGCACGCACGAGTTTGCCCTTGAACTTCTGCTCCTATTCATCCTCCCTCTCATTACTTTCCCGTTTGATCTCCTCTTTCGGTTATCCAAGACTATAGTAAAATCATTCGGCCTCTCCGGAAGACAAATATTATCATATATGCGATGCGTTGTTCCTCTTAAGAGTACTTTCCGCCTTAGATTGTTCTCGTTTCTTCACTCTATGATCCTTCTGAATTATAAGAATGGAATTTTGTGCGCGTATTTCCACTAGAAAATATTAATGTTTTTCCCCTTTAAGAAGATAGATTTGCACGTGATGATATATGATACTAATATGCTGCCAACAACGCCACCCCAAATTTAGATGTATTAGCGTTCGTAAAATGTATTTATCATTATAATTACAGTAATTTTACGTATACTATGGATAAATTTATTCAATGCTTATATACCAGTCCATCTTAAAGAATTGCGAAAGTATTTCTTTTCATTACATCGGTCGATTGCACAATATTCGGAATATCATCAGTCATGTTTTGACAAAACTACGAATGAAGCAATCAATTATATATTATAATATCAATGTGGCATTTAAGGTTTTTCTTTTAATATCCTTAAAATTGATTTGAAATAAATCGATCAAGAACAACAAGTATATGATTTTCAACGCAAATTATATTATTTTTTTAACTCAATCAACCTATTCCAGTGATATGCTATGCTGGAGTTTATTTCATTGTCCGAAGAGGACCCCAGATCCAGAGAACTCTGGCCGGTTGTGCAACAGGAGTGCACACTGATATGACTATTCTTTGTCCTAATCACTATAAGCGGAAGGAACAAAGAAATTGGACAAAATAAACAACTTTCATTCAAAAGAAAATTGGTCCCTTACTTATTCAATGAACTGTTGGGACACCTGTTCGACATTTCTTCGGAAAATAAGAGGAGAGGAAGTTTCTTTCTTGTGACTCTTTGTTTAGTTGTTTGAATTGAATGAACATGTTTACTTTCTCAAAGTCCTTTGTTTAATTCCTTCTGTTAACAGTATATTTCTCTGATTATTTGAATGGGATTTATGTTACCTTAGTACATTGTCCCTGGAAAGTGAAAAAAAAAACTTGAAGTGGGCCCAATTATGAAACAGAGATGTAAATCGCTTCGGAATTTGCAAACGTTTGAAATCAAAATGTGAAAAATCGCAATAGCCGAGCAAAAGTGAGAGCAATCATAATGATTCATTCTGGCAGCAATCATATTATGATGAAAGCCGTCAATTCATATGAAATTACTCCTCAAGCATATTCCGGTACGGTTTGCATTTCTGTTAAGCATATTTCACCGTATTTGTAAAGCCCCAGTCGCATAGAAACCCCGATTGAACACGATTCAACACGAATCTTTGTTCATGGGCAATTTTGAGTTAACTGGACAATGAGTCGTGTTGAATCGTGTTTAATCGGGCTTATATGTGTGACTGGGGTTTAAGTTATACTTTGGAAATTGCTCTGATAAACGCATAATTGGCCTGTCAACGGTTCCGACTTTTCCAGGTTAGCAAAATACTTAGGTTTTGGGTAGTACCAAAGCAAAATATTACACCATAACACATGTTAGGACAGGGTGATAAAGAGAAATGAATTAGAAACGGCTGAACCAAGCTTAGAGAAAGCATTTGCTCGTTCAGAGACCAGTGAATTATTTAGTGGCCTGCAAAAATTACATATCCAATACAAAAGTGAACAAAACGGACATTGACAATAATGATTAATTATTATTATCACATTCCTGCTGTGTTCTACAAAATAGTAGGAATATAAATGTTCTGGAAAATAGGGAATATTGACAGCTATACTTTGATCAGTTTATTGGGGTGTTGCTCAAAAATTGCAATTGATCGAAAGTTGCAGTTGCTCGGAACGCGTCAATCAAAATCAATGTTTCATGCGCGCCTTCATAAATGCGCATACCGTGCGCGAATGATAATGCGCGTTACAATTTGCTAAGTTGCAGTTGATTTGCAGTTGATTTTGAACAACACCCCATATGTTATTATTGTGTACAAATAAATTATATTGTAATTATTGTAACTTGCGATATAGCAATCGTTAGACTCAAATGTGAACTTTCTTGTAAACAGTCCTTAGTCGATTTCTGGACCAAATGAATGTGATGAAATTAATAACTAAATTAGAGAGTCTAATTTAATCTAAAAGCTAGGTAAACGCTTGATTTCCTAGTTCAATTTTATAAACTGATATAATATATGTATCATCACATATCACATCAATCGATGTGAGATATTTTTGTTCTATGGTACAGAATTGACCAGTTGTCAGTGCATGCAAATCGTGTTTTATGACCGATTGTAAAAAACAATGACAATCTTTTATTCTTGGGTTATTACACAAATAGTTTACACACAGGATCCCGTTATTAGGAATGTAGTGATGACAGATGTTACAGTTCATATAATATCACTTAGTAAAATCCTTGTAAAAATATTCCTTGGAAATATATTCTATGACTATTATATGTAAGATTGTACATGCAAGATCATCCAACTGATTATAAACCAATGCAAGAAAAATCAAACAAATACATTCAAATTACAACAACAGGCTTGAGAATCATAGTTTCAGAGCTTTAAAAAAGAGCCCATTTATCATTCAACAAGTCTAATGGATAACTGATAACAATCTAAACGATTGTACGATTGTTTAAAACGCGTGACTAGAATATTTGACATCTGGATTAGAAGGAAAATCTTCGTTAGATGTGAAACTGTTATCGTCATCTGAAGAATCAAAAGTAATCCTTTTGGTGACATATGAAATTGATAGGTAGTACACTTTTGTGAAGTAAGAGAGAATTTGGAAAGGAATTACGCTCTGCAGCTTTTTAAGTTTATCAAGATTGAGATATTGTAAATGGTTGTACATTTCATAAAATAATGTATATTCATAGTACTATAGAGTTTCCCACAAATAAAACCGAAAAATCATCATTTATTTAAAATATATTGTCTTTCTCTGTGTATGTTTTCCATCTGGAGTGTAATAAGGTTAACAAAGGACCCCGGAAGCAACACGATTCACCCCGACTCATTGTTCTGAGGCAGTTAACGGTGAATTAACAAAGAGTCGGGGTGAGTCGTGTAGCTTCAGAGGTCCTATGTGACCGGGGCTACCGTCAGGTTATATCATGTAATTGTTGTCAACATGGTTTCATACAATTATCACCCATATTTGCACCGGTAAATTATTCTTCACAAAATGTCCTTACTTAACACTAAAATGAAGTTGTACTGTCTTCTATCGAAAAAAAAAATGATGAGCAAGAATTCTCAATCGGGAAATTTTTTTATTTCTTTTTATATTACAATAAAAAATCTCACTCCAAATTATCTCAAATGTCACTTTTTTTGGAGTGAAAGCTTTCATACATTATTTATATAAAATATCAGACTGGGTTTTTTTTCTCAGTGTGATTATAACTTTAGTTCGTAACATCACCCCGTTATTTATCTCTGTTTGTAGATTAAAGATGGATTTCTTAGTCTATCATGACGTGAGAAGAAAATATTGTAACAAGTAAGATATTGAGAATTTCATGCATGGTGTGTGTACAAATTTGGATCTAAAACACTTTTCCATCAAATATCTGAAAACGGACCTCACCCGTTTGCAAATAGGCTCTTCATATTACAAACACATTAAATTTAAAAGAACTCATGAAGGAGAGCATTTGATATTTGCATAACGAGCATGACGACGCCATGGAATTGCACATTTGTAAAAGTTGGACTGCATTTTGAAAAGATCGGGTTGATATTTATCCAAGCGATCCTATTGAAATATGTGTGCAACAAATAAACAATGGATTGAAGTCAAGATTGAAGTGTAAAATGTATACCAGCTACACAATAAATCAATACCAGTGGTCGGTACTGACTGGTCCTTTTTATTCTCCATGGAAAACCTAATAAGTATAGAAACATTTTCTCAAAAACCTTATAAATTTCCTGTGCATTTTTATTACGTGATTCAATGGCGCCGCCAATTCCGGTCACCGGTGCATTAAATTTGCCATCTCCAAGTTAATGCACAAGGGCCAATGGTGTCCATCAAAAGCACCGCCGCCCACACTTTTTTTCACTGGAAACACAGGAATGAAACAGATTTGGGGGCGACTTTGCCAAATTTGCTTAAAACACCTCGATACATGGCGGCTAATATAGCCGTCGTATTGTGACAAAAATGGATCGTAGCTACCTTGCAGAATCAAGAAGTGAGGGGGAGTTTTAAATCTATAGAATAGTGTGAATCTGGTTGAAAATGACAGGAGTATTGGCTGTCGCGTGTAGCCTATGGCTTGATTTTACACCTGTTCATGTGGTCTATCCCGCGAGATATGGTGCTGAATATATGAGAGGGTGTGTTCTTTTGGTGAACTAGATAAATTACTTTAACTAGGATAGGTATTATGTGGGATTTTATTGCGTTCTATTCATCTGCTATAAAGGTCAATTATTAAAAGGGAAATTCCCCCGGACTATGTTATACCTTCAGTGAATGCGGAATAATTAGATGAACACGCTGTGATACTCTGAGCAAAATCGGATGATCCGTTCTACTTTTCATTTCCACCTGTGATGGACATCCTCGAGTTGGCAAATTTGGCAGAATAGTGATGGCCAATTGGAAAACTCCCCATTCACTTTGTGAACAAATGGATTTAAAACAAAAATAGTATGATGGAGACGCCTCATTTAAACTATGATATTGATCCGTTATTTCGAATTCATGTGCAAAATAAATGGGGAGTTCTCTATGCATGACATTACAGATTATGCCAAAGTTGTCAATTGAATGACGTCCATCACAGTTGGAAATGAAAACTTTTAAAATTCATAAATTTTGAACGGGTATTCAATTTTTTTTTAACTGCCACGTTTCATTTTTGTTCTTCATTTGGTGAGAGTGAATGGGACGTATCACGATTCTGACATATGGATGTTTGCACGAGTAAGATTTTTGCACGCATTTACAGAAAATATGTTTTGTGTGTGGGTGTGTGTATGTGAGTGTGTGTGTGTGTGTGTGTGTGTGTATGAGTGTTTTTTGTGTGTGTTCATGTATGTTCGGGTCTCTATTTTGACATGTTTTCCTGTAAACACATTAAGAATTGTTCCAACCCCCAAATGATATTGATTAAAAGTTTTTAAAGAATGATACGAACAGATCTAAAGCGGCTAAAATGGGGCATATATATCGTCAGCGTTTTTACGAACCGGCCTATAACTACGATGGCGCTACTTGAACACGTAGAAACCCGACATAGCGTCAAATACAATGACAAACCACTTCAATTCATGTTATTTCAATAGCTTTTATTTCAATTGTTCAATTGAATTGCTACGACTGGTTCGTGCAACCACTAGTAGGCCGGTTCGTAAAAACGGTGACGATATAATAGCGTTAAGTAAAAAAGAGCTTTAGGAAATAAATTGTGTAACCTGGCACGCAAAGGTCATGGCGGTGGACGTAAATTTCGGGTCGTTGGTCACAAACTTTGCGCCGCACTGAATCACTGACTTTGCGTCCCAGGTCGCAAACTTTATTATGCCCTGTCCGTAAAATTCACAACGCACATGTATATACTACTGATGACGGTAAATTGGGGGTCTCAATATATATATAAGCTGTGCGTTTCAAGCCCCGGCCTCTGTTTTTACGAAGCTTGTCTAAAGCCTCGGTCACATAGGACCGCGGAAGCAACACGATTCACCCCGACTCTTTGTTAATTAATTCACAGTTAACTGCCTCAGAACAACGAGTCGGGGTGAATCGTGTTGCTTCCGGGGTCTTATGTGACCGGGGCTTTAGCTATAGAAACTGTAGCAACAGTCAGAGCCACTGCTTACATCTAATCAGAAACAAGGGTTTCACTGGATTGGTCGGCAGTCTGACTGATTTTCGCTGCGATAAGCTTCATGAAATGGCATTTCGATCTCAAGTCTTTCGTATGGTGACGAACAGTCGCCCTCTCCCTCTCTCTCCTTAGTCTTGCATAAATATTCAAATTAAATGAAGAAGGCAAACCAAACTGTTTCACGCCTTCTATTTCTTTCTCTCTCGGAGGGATTTTCCAGCGCATGGGTGGGGTCAATTATGACTTTTTGTTTTGCAGTATGCCTCACCATAACTTTAAATATCCGCTGCGTTATATTTTACATAATTTATATAATAGAAGAATAATATATGGAATTTATAATGTGCACGTATCTACTCTGCGAAGAGCTCTTGGCGCTTTGCACGATATGAAAGTAGGTTAGATGTTCTATAAGCATTCTAAAATCAATGTTTTTGTATATGTAAACTTATATGATTTAAGTTTTCAATCTAACGTATTAGAAAGCACTCATGAAATTCGCAAGGTTTAAGGCAATTAATAACTCCGTAAAAATTGCTTAAAATCTAAAATATCTTTATTAGGAATTAGGGTTGATTTCAATTGAATGACAGGTAATGAAATAACTTATATTCTTTAAGGAAAGAAATTATCTTCTTACATGCCAGCATAAATTATTAGACTTTAAAAAAATGCAAATTCGTGGTAATTTATGGAGCCATCTTTAAATCAGTAATGCTTTTGATATGTGCCTTCGAACAAAAACCCTGAAGCTGATGTTTGTTCAGCATAAAGTATCTGGATAATAATAATGGAAATTCCAGTGATTTGGAATAAGGCAAGTGAAGGAGTTCCATATGCTGCAAGCAAAATAAAACAACATGGGAAATAATGTGAGAACATGACTGAAAAAATCACAATGTTTTACATAGGAGGAGAGGGAACATGAAATATGGCATCATCATCACGCTCGAGTTGAAGGGTCTAACAATTCCTGGGCAGAATTGCGTTTTTATTGGGTGATTATGGCGCAATTAACGAGCGCGGGTTCAGAATGGGTGGGCCAGGTGACTAGAAATTGTGAAATTCTCATCATTATTTCCCCTCTCGTACAACATGACTGAAACAACAACGCAGTGATCTCCTACAAGATAATCTGTACGATGAGAAGTGAGGTAAGTAACTCGGCGGCGAGGTTTATGCATCACACTGCTATTAACCCTTCGGCTACTGCGCAATGCAACAGAGACAAAACAAGACAAGGGAAGGTGTGATAACAAGAAAATGTCTCTAGGTACTTAGAAGTGATACTTGTCCTTTTTTATTTTCATGTAAGCAAAGAAAAAGAAAGACATTTTGACCTGGAGCTTTTATTTGTTCAGAAACCCTCGTGACAGGATGCGATTGAGGGGAAAAAATAATGTTCTCCTTTCGAAGGCGGGAAAATTGGATTAAACCCGAAACACGGGACGGGCGAAAATTTTCAAAGAAAACGAGCTTCACATTGCTTCCAATACGACCCCCATACATGCTATGAAAATTGTCATAAATTCAATAACAAATCATGACGTCATGATGGCCTATTTCTATGGCCCAGAGGAAATCAGGAAAATAAAAATTCCCGCTAATTCAGTCCCTTGGAAACTTGGAATTTGGTAACAAAATGTGTCAGTTATCGTGCAATCTTCTTGGATAAAATCCTACTTAGCGTACAATTTACACAGTATAACAATTTGGTAACAAAATCTGTCAGGTACTGTCAGATCTTTTAAATAGAAATGGCAATTCTCATACAATTTACAATTTATATAGTATATATAACAAGCTATTGAAAATAACAACTGGAGTGCAAGCACTATGAGCAGAAGGGGCAAAGTATTTGGACAAAGTAATCTTTGTCTTTCCATTGAAGCATATTCACGATAGCTAGTGGCACACAAAAGAAATACCATTGCATCTTATTATGTGGTGAAATGTCAAACAGGTATACCGCTCCTACTCAGTGAATGAGCAGGAAATCTAGTTTGTTTTGTGATCATGAAGCTATTGTGAATCTTTTATTAATGCTTTTTACTTTCTCCAATTCTTTTGTCTCATCTTCTCACAGTAAATGTGTGCTTTTATTCCTTATGATATTTCATATTTCTATACCTGTGATAATATAAAAAACACAAGAAGGCAAAACATTTTCAAAGAGAATCAGTTCATGAAAAATTATGCTTTGGTCTCAAAATGAGCGTAAGATATAATTATGTGCCATGATAAACATCCCATAAAATTCACATTTTTTAATCTTTACCAAAACTATATTTGGGTTTTAAAACGTTTCATACGTAGGCATACATAATTACAGAAAACACGATAAGGCAAAACATTTCTTAGATACCATCCTTAATACGCTTAAATATTTTGTTGATCGTATCCTTTAAGCAATTATCTCAAATGTAGATTCTGCAACTATCCCTTTAAATCACGACAAGGATAGACATTACCTAGTGCATCTTTGTTTCTAGTTTGGCTGTGAATCAATCAGTACTTTGACTTCTGTCACGTGACCAAGTGATCTAGAAAACATTGATTGGGGCCTGATTAACGCTTATTACACAACGGCATAATTAGCAATCATTTTGTTTGCGTTCTGTTTTCCCCGGACTAGAGAAAATGATCTTCATCGAAAGTGTGATGGAATTTTAGATAAACATGACTTTAAAGAGCATTTATGGA
>BQKZ01010976.1:0-17961 GCA_036244855.1 Temnopleurus reevesii | reverse complement strand
ACGATGGGAGAGTACACAATACAGAGCCCAAGGCAGAATCGACGAAGGCAGCAGCCTTTCTATGGTCAGAGCAAGGCTATCAGCATCGTCAACATCAGTCAACTTGAGGGAGGTTAGTGCTGTGCTTTTCATAAACTTCGAATTATTTAAAGACACTGTCTCACATTATGTTATTAAAAATTCTCAAATCAAGATGTGTGACGAATGTTATTACATTCAAGTCAATTAAAAAAACAAAGAATGCAAATAAGAAGGAAAGTTGAATAAAGCGTTCAATCTCGCTTTATTACTGCCTAGTGTGCCTATGTATATGATAGTTTTAATTTCACTTTTTTTAAAGCACTACGTTGATTTTGAAGCCTGATATTTTCATGGCTTAATTTGTGTAAACCGCCAATCATTTAGGTAGCATTTAGAATCTGGCAATTGAGAATTTTTTAAACAAACACAATGCTGAACAATGTCTTTAATCTGATGCTACTTTACAAGAATCTCTCTATTATCCTGATCAGTCCATTTGATGTTTATTTGACTCAAGTAATTTCTTCAAAATGAAAGATTACATTTGTAGTCATAATTCTGCAACAAGCTCATGTGAACTATATCTCATTCCTAACATTGTTAACATACATTCATATGAAATTTTGTACAGTAAAATCTTAGTGGAGGCGCCGTGATGTAGTGGTGATGACTCTCGCCTTTCAACCAGAGGGTCGCAGGTTCGAGTTCCACCCAGGGCGTTAATTTCCTTCAGCAAGAAATTTATTCACAAAGCTGCACTCTACCCAGGTGTGATTGGGGACCGGTAGGAGACAGCACATTATCCGATATGATGTGAGCGCCTATTTGGCTGCCTAGATGCTAAGGCTTGAATTGCCATCCAGTGACCGGGTAATAATATCGGAAGCGCTTTGACCAGTCAATACTGACCGAAAAGGCGCTATATAAATCCGAAATATATATATATATATTATCTGCTCTAGCGACCACCTGTCCATAAAGACCACCTTTCTGGTCTCCCTTGGAAGCAATTTACGTGTTAATGAACCAGTCTCTAGACACCACCTGCTCTTAAAGACCATGTTTTCTGTATCCCTTGGGTGGTCTTTATAGACAGGTTTGACTGTATAATGATATGGATTCAGACATTCAAATACCTCAATCTTTTTATTGACATTTATTGTTGTGAAATGATACATAACATTTCAATAGTTCTTCTGCCTATCTGCAGAAAAACGTTAAATCCAAGGGGATGTTCTGAGAAAGTTGCAATCAATTTTAGTTCTACTGCAAATCATTTGCAGCTTGAATTGTACGTTTTCATTTACCCATGATATTCACTTTTAGCAAAAATGCATAAAACAATTATTTCGATTGGCACGTGCATACAACTCCAACTTACAATTTTCTCACAACACCTCCCTAGTTGAATCTTGAACCTAATCTTGTCACTAATTTTCACAAATTTAATCATTTTTTCAGACTTCTCAACGATGTCAGCGGACAGTGTACTGTGTAAAGCTTGGGAGTGGAGAGAAGGCAGACTCTTTGCCTACGAGCTGATCATGAAGTTCCTCATTGTGAATCACATCCATTACCTGTTCCCAACGTTCGCTATGCCTCAAATGAAGTTCAACGGAGCGGCATCTACTGATGAATCCATCATTCCAAGGTAGCATGGTTTGAAATAAGCACTATGACCATAGGACAATAAGGGGCTGCTGCTTCAAAGTTGCGATCAATTGCAATTTGCAGTTGATCAGTAAGCAACAATCACAGTCATTGTTTCATGCGCATCTTGACGAAAGCGCCTCACAGTGCCCATATGAAAACCATATTCCAATTTGCAACTAATTTATGATCAATTGCAACTTTGTAGTTACACTTCTGAAGAAAAGTATCACCTCTCATTTAATTAATATATCACAATGTCCTAGAGAAAGGAGTTATCATAATAGTGATTTTTTTTTCATGTTTAATTTGATACAATTTCAAGACCTGTTATGAATGTGAAGGGGGGGGGGGATTTCTCATCGTTAGCGGGCCACTTTCATGGTTCTCAATCTACCTTAAAAAAAAGAAAACTAGTTTCATTTTTTTGAGTCAGGGTAAAGTCAAGAATTTCGTTAAATCCCATAAATCATGGAAAAATCAGGTAATTTTACACGTTAATCATTTGGTAATTGAGGATGTGCCAAAAGAAGTTGAAATGAGTAAAATACATTGCCAAAGTTATGAAATTTCTAAATTTATGAAGGAAAAATCAGGGACTTTCATTCTCCTCAAAAAATTCAAATTGCTGACGGCCATAATGCCCCTCCTCCATCTTAATTTGGTTAACTTGTAACTTGTTCATTGTCACAGCCACAGGCAAACAAAGTTCCGCAAGGCAAGCCACCAGTCCAGAAGAGTTTGAGCCATGGAAGTGTTTTGCTTAGAAACGAGTGGTTAAAGGGGGGGGGGGGGTGGGCATAATGCCCCCTCCTCGTCTTATGTAGGTTAAATTCAAACATCTTTATTTATTCTTTCAGCCATAAAGCTAACAAAGTTCCCCAAGGCAAGCCACCGGTTCAGAAGAGTTTGAGCCATGGAGGTGTCACGCTTAGGCAGGCTTGGTTGAAGAAACCATCGGGACATGTAAGTATTCCCAGACATCATTATAGTAACACTGTAGTTTGATTGATCCCACCGTTTAGGCCCCCAAAACTGGAACGTTTGTTTGGTTGTTCCCCATTGACGAAAACTCTGTAAATGACCTGATCTTCATGTTTTTTCTTTTGTTTTGTTTTACCTTTCACTCAAATTGAAATATCCCTGTAAAATGATAAGCATGAAAAATGCAACCTAAAAAGTAATTCCTTGATGTTCTTGGGTTTTTCATTTCCCTCAAAATATGTATTTGAACTGTGTTAAAAAATTAAATGATAATTTTTAACAATTATTGTTCCTGAATGACCGCTATTCTTAAATGGCATTGGATGGCAACCAAACGTTTTTTTTTTTAATTTAAAACTGAATCCTCTACACATGTTGAGTAATAGATTCTACAAATTTTCTTAGCTAGTTTATCTTGATACAATGCTTGCTTGAATTGGATTATCTTAACAGCAATGCAGTGAATAAGATATCAATTTTACAGTGTAAGCTATTATGAATTTGGAAATATTTAACACAAACCAAAACACAAGCAATCAAGAACAATGTTCAATATCATGTAGATCGCCAAACCAGGCGGAGAACAATAAGATCTTTATCGATTTAGTTTTTCAACATCTGGCTAACGGTGAGCACAACATGCAACAAATACCAAACTTTATACGACTTGGTAACAAATGTTTCTATCATTCCCTGATTTTTGTTTTTTCCTTTTCACCCCCTTCTCAGAGTGAAAATTCCTCAACGGATGATTCCAGCCTTCATGGTCGTGATGCAGTGTTTGGCAAGCCGCCTACCCCGCCCCTGCCGATGTCTCCTCCCATCTCACCACCTGTACACAAGGGGTCACCTGATGAGGTAATCGCCACCAGGGGCCATTATGCCCCCCCCCCTTCCATGAAGTTTCACAGCACCATACCGCCAATTTTTTTTGTGCTCTGGGCAATTGTGACGTTATTCTTAAAATTCTCAAGCAACTGAGACCAAATTTTTGACAACTGGATACATAACTGACAACTATTACTGATTTTTACCAGTAATCATTACAAATTTTGGCCTCAGATTTGTCAAGTTTTGTGTTAAACCTAGTAAAGATTACTAATTTTTCCAACATAAGTACCATACACTTCAATGTAAAATATGTAAAGATTACTAATTTGTTCCTGGGCCCTATTGCATAAAAAGTTGCGTTTAAACGCAAGTCAGAAAATTTAACGCAACTCCATTTTCAACCAATCAGGAGCGCGTATTTAGGACTTGCGTTTAATTTTCTAAGTAGCGTTTAAATGCAACTTTTTATGCAATTAAAAATTTCTACTGGCTTATGTTGGCAGCTATGCAGATATGCAGTCTTGATGTTATGCATGTTTGAAAATCATCTCCCTAAACAGCCTGATAGAATAAGGAATAAAGGGGAACTTCACCCAGACATTGATGTGCACTCAGTGGGTGTAGAAAAATACAATGGTCAATCTGTGAAAATTTTAGCAAGATCCGATAATGCATTCAAGAGTTATGAATTTTCAAAGTTTTGATTTACACCCCTCATGGGCTCCTCAAATACTAACATGGGGAACTCTCCATTCACTTTGTACACAGAATTTCACATTTTCTTCTTTTTCTCGAAAAGTAGAAAAAATTGTACTCTTCTCTTCAAGTATGATATGGACGTTTCGATTCTGCATGCATTTCGGAATGAATTTTGTTGATTTATTGTCTACTTTTCGAGAAAAAGAAGAAAATGTGAAATTCTGTGTACAAAGTGAATGGAGAGTTCTCCATGTTGGCAGCCATTATATGCCTGTATGTTGCCAATTTAAGGAGCCCATGAGGGATTTAAATCAAAACTTTGAAAATTCATAACTTTTTAATGGATTGTCGGATTTTGCTCAAATTTTCACAGTTTGATCATAGTATTTTTCTCTATCCACTGAGAGCACATTAATGTCTTGGTGAAGTTCCCCTTTAAATACACTTATGCAGAGATGCCAACCATTCCAATATATGCATGAAGTGTATTTGCATAAGAATTCAGGGCTTTCATTACAAGTAAAGGATGAGAGTATTGAAGTTATTGGTGTCATATTTGTTCTTACATTTTTTTCAGCTGTTGCGTTATTCACATTTTGATATTCACGTCATGCATTATTCTGGAACAGTTGGCACATGGAACGATGATTTTGATTGGTGCATACTGATTAATTGATTTTTTTTTTTTACAAATGGAATGAGGTAGCATATAGAATGCTGGAAGTGATCATTGCCTTTATAACCTATGATGTCTAAGGCTTTTGCTTTTTCATTGTTTTCTTGTTTTAGAAGCTTTTGAGGGCAGGAAGTGAAAGGAGGAAAAAAGGCTTGGAGAGCAAGAGGTATGAAATTTTAATCAGATTTCTCCCATCAGAAAGAAATTAATTTGCCATACAATGTCAGCTTATTTTGTCGTTTTCAGATCACTTTAGTTACATATTGCCCCTATACCATTGTAGAAGAGCTTCACAACATTGACTCCTACTCATAAGAAGCAATTTAATGATCATTCTTTGGAGCTTATCTTTGTTGAAATAAGTCATACTATATTATTTTTCCTAAATAGTAGTCAAGTTCATATTCCTCTTTCCCATGCTGTAGATGAAGCCATAATGCTAGTGCAATTTTAATCATTCAGATGAAGATGATTCTTCAAAAATCAATCTAGAGCTGGCTTTTAAATGCGCACTTCCAAAAGATTTAAAAAAATGAAAAAAAAAAAACATGGATGGCTGTAGGGCGGGGAAGGATGAGAACTATCACCAGTAGGAAATTTTCAAATAAAAAAAAACAACCGAACTATGTAATGTGGGAATATACAGATGATGGAATTTGATAAGAATCATGTGCTATCTATTTTGTCTTTATGTTATTATTTTAATATCTCTACTGTTCAGGATTATATTTGAATTATACTTGGAGCACATTCATTTCAGAGAGTAGATGTATATCAAACAGCTAAACTTATGTCTGAAACCGTCCGAAAAATCTGATCAGGGATTGAACCTTCCCTTTGTGGTATACCAAGATCCTGACATCTATCAGGTTGTTACAATACAGATTTAAATTAAAGTCTGTAATCGGTTTGTCTGAAAATATTGGTTAGTTTCCAGCCAAGTTCTGCCTCAAAGTCTTTGTAAACCTTTGAAAATGCATTTATTTAGAATTCATTCAAACTTCTTTCAGTGTAAGCCCACTATATTCAAGCTATGTGTATAGCCAGTAATTAAACTTTGCGGTTCAACTGTATATCAGTGTTGTAAGCAAGGATGGTTAACTATCAATTATGTTTTCTCATTTTAATTTAGTTTTAGCCAATGTGTTCAAGAAAATAATGGTACAGAGCAGAATGTATGACTCTACTATGAAGAGGGCCCTATTGCATAAAAAGCTGCGTTTAAACGTAACGCAGCTCAATTTTCAACCAATCAGGAGTGCGTATTTTGGACTTACATTTGATTTTAATGCAATAGGGCCCAGGAGAGGTTAATATTAGCAAAACAACAAATTTCTTCCCATTCCCCCATAAAATTTGATGATATGATTGCTATTTTACCAGACATCAATGTCAAGCCATTTCCGCCCCTTCTTCCAAACCGCTGGCAACTCTCTACTCCAGGAGAATGTTGAAGAGGTAACAGCTTGATAGAAAAAAAATTAACAGAGTGTTCTTTGATTTGAGTAGCAAACAGAATCTTCAAACTAATTCCTTTTCAAGAATCACAAAATACGTAAAAAAACACCTTTTGAGCAGTAATTTTCCATAAAAAGAAGTCTTAACCCTCCCTATTTTTACTTTTATATACTCAATGCTGAAGAAGTAACAGCATGACGGAGAAAGATTAACAGAGTGTTCTTTGATTTGAGTAGCAAACAGAAACTAATTCCTTTCTGAGAAACACGAAATACACTAAAATGAAAAGTTTTCAAGCAATAATTTTCAAGAAAAAGAAGACTTGACCCAAGACTTTGCTGTTTTAACATTGGGAAGTCTTTTAAGGGGGTTCTATCCCATTTGAGATGGGGGAAATCCCATTGTACATAAAGCAATAACAATTGAAAATAAGATAATCCTGTGGATAATATGGTAGCATAAAATAGTCCCAAAAATGATTCTTCACCTGAGACAGCTGTGTTTCCTCTTTTGCATTATGCAAACTTTTGCTTAATGTATGCATGAAATGCTTTTTTATTAGAAGATGAAACAATGAAAATGGAAAAATTAATATTGTTCAAAAAGTAGTAATTGTTTTTAAGGTGGTTTGAAAGAAAGAGTGAGAATGTTGTGCAGCAACTTTTCTTAGAAAATGCTTCTTCCCTCCTGTACAATGTAACAAAAATAATATTTTAATGACTCTTTTCAAATCACTCTGAAATCTACACATTCCTGTACTAATATTTTGCACTTTGAAAAAATATTCTAACCATTCTTAAGTTTGGAATAGCAATTCATTTCTAGAATTTCATTTGTTACAATTCCAATTGCCCTGAAGTTGAAACATGTACCTTGTTCACCTTCCCTAGTTCACCTTCCCTCTTTAATAAAGATACATGAAGTGCTAGATGTAACTTTTGATGTTACAGAATATGTATTTTCAACCTTCAATAGGTGCCTTTATGGTTCTTCATATTAAAGAGCATATTGGGTAATCTTTCTAGTACGGAAGTGATATTGCAATGTGTAAACAATGTGAAATCACTTGATGTACCTGAAAGATCGCCCAGCATGCTTAGCGTTTGAAACAACCATAAAGGTACGCATCAAGTTCTTCAACTCTACTAACAAATCATATTTAATATAGTATTAATTTGTTTTGTAATGATGATTTTTGATAATGTGAGCTTGATATATAATATTCAGGTCTTGTCTTTTCGCTCTGCTGGTTGTCTGATGTCAAAGACAAATTAGAAAAAAATATGTGACTGTATATATGTATACTTTAATGAAAGTATGGATAAATATATTTCGAAAGGAAGATATATGCTTGGAGGAATAAAAAACAACAAAAAATTTTAAATGCTTTTCATTTTGATGGATTCTTTGGTTTTCTTTAACACATTGTCATGCATTGTTGGAAACAAAGATATTTTAGAAGAAGGTTTGTAAAAAAAAATTATTTGCATCATTCTGCAGCCAGCATTCTTGCAGCAAGAGCTTGCTAAATGAGCTAATCAATTTCATTAAAAAAGTTGTAATTGGGTGATTTCACGTTTGTTGTTAGAGATTGATGTTAGTGTTAAGGGCTGAATTTTTGCTGAAGTTTAGCTCTTACACTGACACTTAGATTAATGCGTCTGTATCAATCTCGAAGTGCTGATCGATGTATGATATCTGAACACCTATGCCCTTGTCCTGCCAGCATGACAAAGCGGTGCGATAAATCATTTTTTTTTTTAGGCTAAACATGTGAATTTTCATTATCTCAAAGCATCAGTAAGAATATTACAATGTATGTAATAAAATACTTAACATGAAATATTAAAGTTTGCATGGTCTTTAGATCAGTCATGCAAACACAGACCATGTTGTTAAGACTTTTTTGTTTTTTTATAATCCTTGCGTTTAACGCTAGTCAATGGAAGTCTGTACAATTAAACACAGATGGCTGAGCTTAATCCAGCAGATGACATTTGTCAGAAATTAAACACCATCGATTGGAATGTCATCATTAAAATCGGATTTCAACAGTAGCGCCGACTGATTTTTTTTTTCATTTCATGTTTTCATGTTTAGTAGTAAATGAGTGTTAAATAAACACAAATAGAAGCCACTAACATCAAAATATGAAATCACCCAGTGAATCATCATGTTTATAATTTTTGCAATTTATTTGTTGCCAGAGCGATTGAAAGTTTTAGCTCCTTACAATTGAGAGGAAAATTACATCCCAGAAAATTTACATGTTAATACGATTTTGATTGGTTTGGGGCTGATATTGCAATATTATCAAATTGTTGCTTTAGTTTTTTTTTTAGAGAGAGATCTTTGAATTTTTAAAGTGAAGCAAAGCTTTGAGCATAGTTTGCTTTTTGCATACAATTACCTGATAGTGCTTTTATGCTTATTTTTCTCATTTCTAGCCTGGTAATGATGCAACATGTTTCATATTTTCTAATAGAATATACTACTTAAATATAATGTAAATTTAGCATGTGCATGAATATACTATACATAAACAATTCTTTGCTGTTCTGATATATACTGACGCTAACGGAATATTTTTTTCCATTTCATCCTTCATATGATTTATTTTAACTGTCAGATCAACAATATGAGAAAAGAATCTGCTTATTATGATACACTAGTATGTTTTCCTCTAATACTACTCTTGAATAATCTATCCAACTAGTTTGCCTAGAATGTAGCTTGTATGCTGTGTTTCAAACTGTATTTTATTATTTTGAATTAAGATGGCCATACCTACAACTTGGTCCCCTTTCTTTATGCATGGTTATGTAGAATAGCTATTAGTTTCAATTTGTAAATTTAGTTTTCATCTCTTCGAAATCTTCTCATTAGTATAAATTTACTGCTTTGTTCAACTTGCCTGTAAAATAATACATGATACTAGCCAGGTCTATTATAGACATTGGAATTCTGCAGGAACACATTCTATGTGATTAAGAAATGCTGTAATTCTGAATACAAGGCTCTGAGTAAGCCTTGGTATATTTTTAAGTAAATGACTGAACATGATGCTAACTTGTAAAAATCCAGGGATTAGTTATCCTAAAAGTTGTAATGCTTCAATATTTACCTAATCTTTTCTTTGCCTCAGTTTAGCTGTACAAATTTTAGAGGGATGACAAATTTTGGGGGATGAGAACAAGTCAGTTATTTGGAAGAAACTTTCTAAATATTGTGCATTTTCAAAAGTTTTATATACATGTACATATGTAAAGTGTATTTTTGAAAGGATATTTTACCCTAGAAGTGTGCAGTGTTTTCCCTTATTCTTGCATACCAATACTATCATTCCTCAAGCATGCATGAAAGAATATACCATTAATAATGATTTTGTGCTATGCATAAAGTTTATTGCATGTGTATTGCATCTTTGGTAAGTATCTGGACTGCATAGTTCATGCTTTTACTTGAGAGGATGGCCTAATAAGAATCTAATCTTTATCTATTGGAAAATAAGTTTTGAAATTTTTTACAGAATCATTCATATTTATGGATTTTTATGAGGTATCTTTTCATGTTGATGTTAAATTGTGATATTTTGTTTTTGTAAACAAATGACCCATTTGTTCATAGTTTATTTGTTGATAAAATCTATACAATTCTCATGGAATTACATCAGGCCTATACTCAACCATGTCTACTTTAATTTAAAGCTTAGATATCTGAGAATACAGAGACGACCAGTGTTGATCTGTCCAATGTGAGGGCCACTGCTGAGCTATGACTCTTGTTTATATGCAGGTTAAACAATTGATATTTCTATTTTTTTTTTAAACATGATATTGCATTATCCAATCAAATGACAGGGCTCAAACCTTGGCGGAGGGATCCTTCTTCAACCAGCCAATCACAAAGCACTACTCATTCCCGAGTACACCAGAAGGCAACCTACCCGGAGGTCGGAGGGCAAGTCATGGCCTGAGTGGGACGTTGTCTCTGCTAGGACAGACGCATGACACTGATAAGAATCTCAAAATACAGGTATGTCAGAATGCTAAAACTATTATTTGAAAAATCTGTTTGATTAATGGGGTGTTGCTCAAAAGCTGCAATTGATCGCAAGTTGAAGTTGTTCGGAACGCGCCAATCAAAATCATTGTTTCATGCGCGTCTTCTTAAATGCGCATACCGTGCACGAATGAAAATGCGCGTTACAATGTGCAAATTTGCAGTTGATATGTAGTTGATTTTGAACAACACTCCCTTAGTTCTTTAGTGGCCACAATGTAGGAATTATCCATGTTAATTAAAAAAAAATTGTTAAAATTGCAAGCGAATGACAATGATAAGAATGTCAAAATACAGGTTTATCGATATGTTAACAATCAGTCAAACCTGTCTACAGAGGCCACCCCAAAAAAAGTGGCCACTGTAGACAGATGGCCTCTATAGACAGGTTCTATAGCATGCATTTTTACCTGGATGGAATCAATTTAAGTGGCCACTATAGACAGGTGGTCACTATATACATGTTCTATAACATGCATTTCCACCTAGAGGGAGTCAATTTAAGTGGCCACTATAGACAGGTGGTCACTATAGACAGTGGCCATTGTAGACAGGTTTGACTGTATGTCTTTCAGGTTGTTATGTGAAAGTTGCAATTAGCTACAAGTTGCTGGTGATGAGAACGTGCTGATCAAAATCATAATCAAAATCATTGTTTCATGCTCTTTTTGTTAAAAGTGCATACCATGCATGAATGAAATGGAATGTTAGAATTTGAAACTGATTTTCAGTTGATTTGCGATCAATTGCAATTTTCTACGGATACCCCAAGTATGTATTGATTTAGTTGCTATCAAAATAATTTGTCATGGAGATTACTAATTTGTTTGTTTCTTATGTATTTCTATATTTTTTTCAATGGAGATTGTAGGGGACATTGTTCCAAAAATGGTCTAACAAAATCAGCCAAGACTTGAAAGAGAAAAGTCACAATTGTGCGAAGAGAATTTTTTTTTAGTCGTTTAGGAACCAAAATGTTGATGGGGGGCCTTGGAGAACCTTCCCAAAGGATGTTAAAGGTACATGTACATATGGTACATTTCTATTTTTTAGTGATTTTATTTTCCAATGTTAATTGCTTTTATTGCAGACAAAAAATCTGTTAGAAGAGTCAAAGACGACTTTGAACGAACCCATCTTCCGGGCTAGCGGTGGGGAAGACGAACGAGTTTCTCTCTCTAGTGAAGCAAGATATCTTCTTAAGACATATGAAGGTCTTGCCAAGTAAGTTCAACATTTAATGAATCTCAGATGTTGTGGATATATTAGGTCTATCCTTAATTATCAATACAGTGCCTGTTTGATTAAGATAATTCAAAAGTTGTTTGGAATTAGTTTTGTGCGCTTTTGCAGTTCAGAATTTTTTTAAAACCTCAAAAAACCCTTTGAACATGTAATCTCAAATACAACCATGTCTGTTCTACGCTAGCTACATTTCACTAAACACATTCAAACAATAAAATGTAAAAAATGAGCAAAGTAGATTTTAAAAACATAAGACAAACACAGTATTACCATACAATTTCAGAATTGTTGCGATGATACATACATGAAGCTACAAAGAAATGGCTGTCTTGGACTACATACCCCATATCTTGATAGCATCATTTTTTTTTTGCAGCAGGTGTACGTGGGATTCAGTATTCATTAATGATTTTATTCTGAATTTTATTCTGAATGATTGTCCAAGAACTTCTTCCCAACTATTCTTCATCCAATCCATTTTGTTGTCATCTCCTGACAGGAATAAGGAACCAAACGATTCAACTGTGTTGCCATGGTTACGAGATCTCCATTTGGAATCGCTGACAAACATTCTGCATCAGATCTTGCTACAGACAGTGAATTCCCTTGCTAGTAGTAGATGGGAACTAAGAAGAATGAGCCAACAGGTATGTATATACACTTACTTACCTCTGTGTAAGGGTGTAAAAAAGGGCCAATGAAAAGTCCTTTGTTTAGTAGAATTTAGTAGAAATTCAAGATTTTTTACAGCCAAATTTTGCATTAGATCTTGCAATACACATTAAATTCCCTTGCTAGCAGTAGATGGGAGCTAAGGAGAATGAGCCAAAATTGAGGTGTTTCACTAAGATAAGAAAGATTTTACGCACGACTTTACGTTCGACTGGTAACCCTTCTTGTGCGTAATGATTCATAATAGTGCGCGCATTCAGCGCAAAAATTGATACCAGTCGAACGTAAAGTTGTGCGTAACTTTAAGAACGACTTGGTGAAACACCTCCCAGGTATGTGTACAGGGTGGATAGAAAAAAGGGGTCAGTTAATCGCCAGATTTAGCAGAAATCCTGAATTTTTTTAAAAGCCACATTTTTATAGCAAACATGAGGCAACAGATCCTGCTACAGACAGTGAATTCCCTGGCTAGTAGACGATGTGAACTCGGGAGAAAGAGCCAACAGGTATACAAAAAGTTCCATAAATCGTTCTATTCTGTATCAATCCCATATATCATATTTGAAGCAACATTTGTTTTTTTCTTGTTTAGGGAATTTAGGTATTTTAGTAACCTTTTTAAAAATGTTTCTGTTGGAATGTTTGTGCCTTTCTCTGATGGGGACATTTCAAAGACTGTAAGGGTCCATTTGCATGTGGCTATTCTAGAGGTTGTTTATGCGTTCAGAAGCTAGCCTCCTTTGCTACAGAGCATCCATCACTGCACAAATCTTACATTGACACCAATTCATTGCCCCTTACAGGCCTTACCTCTAGTTGCGGAGTGCCTTCGATGGTATCACCCAGACACTTAGGTCATGTTCTGGAAGCAGTGTCAGACCCCAGATGCCAGCATCCCCTGATATGGAACAACACACAGCCTCAAATAGGAACCCATTCTATATGACTTTTATCATGTCATTATTCTTATAGGCCTTGCCTCTAGTTGCGGAGTGCCTTCGATGGTATCACCCGGACACTTTGGTCTCGTTCGGGAAGCAGTGTCAGACCCCAGATGCCAATGTTCTCTGCTACAGAACGGCACTCGTTCTTAACCATAGCATCCATTACACCATGAGTTATATTTAGCACCAATCATATAATTTCTCTTTACAGGCTTTGCCTCTGGTTGCGGAGTGCCTTCGATGGTATCACCCAGACACTTTGGTCACGTTCTGGAAGCAGTGTTTGACTCCAGATGCCAGCCTGCTCTGTTACGGAGCAGCACTCACTCTTAAGCACAGCATCCAGCATGCCAACAGGATGATGCAGTTCCTACAGCAACCTGTTACGGGCTGGAGGGTAAGCCTAAAATTTGTAGTTTTGAAGCGAAAGTGAGATTCTACCAGACTAAATTCATTTCCCCGGCTCCCACAAGAAAACTAAGATTGATTATAATTACATTGACCTGTCAATGGTTTATTGTCAGATTTACCACACTTTTTCCTTGTACTGAAAATTTAATTATTAGCAGTCCAATTTCTTGTATAGTTGATTACAGGAAAGTTTGACGAATTGGCACGTTGTCATTTTAAGGTTTTTAACAGTGATTGTACAGATATGAATGTGTATCATATAGAATGGAAATTTTTAAGAGGCCAAGTCCGCAAAATTTCTGAAAATAAAACCACTGTGAAAATTTTAACTTATAAAGTACATTTTTGCTTCTACTGAAGATCAAATACCAATGTAAAACTGTATTTTCAATTTTCTCTCATTTTCAATTACAGCGTGACTCCGACACATGCCGACAGGTATCAGCCTCCATCGTTGTAGCTGTCACTCTGGGTCTTTCTGGCTATGTTGCCATCTCTAGGCAGCTTATGGAGAGGGAAGTCATTGACAAGCTCTCCATTGTTGCCATGGAGATCCTTCTCCTGTCCTTGGCACACTTTGAAGAAGAGCTAGAAAATGTAAGTCCTTGCCAGATTTGTGGTGAGGATTAATTGCTCGTTCAACTTTGGCAGCCTAAGTTGGTAATACAGTTGGACATCCTTTTGTCTGGGAATTATTAGAAATTCAGGCCAATATGAGACTCTTCATGATTGATACATACAGTAGTATGAGTTGTATATGAATGTATGAATGTCAGCTATTTTCATTAAAATTTCATGTAATTGTATGCCTTTGAAATTGCAAGCCTTTGAAAACATGAGAGATTGTTATTTATCTTAACTTAGATGTTTGATATAATATTTTCATAGATGAATCTTATTGTAGTTTGTAATTATATTATTAAATTATGGTGATGGAATCTCTTTGCTTGTTCTGGATAACAATATTCACCAGTTGCAAATAATAAAATAATATTTTTTTTTATTTGCAACTCAATAATGTTGTTCAAGCACCTTTTCCTTCACATGAATTTTATCATTCAATTGTAAAAACTAGAAAATTGTAAGGAGAAGAAAATAAGAATATTGAAGGATTCCTCTTTGTGTATTTCAGGAAAGTAATGTTTAGAATTTTGTTTCCAAATCTATTTACCATAGGAAAAAGATGATCTCGACGAGGCCCTCCACCAATTCCAGATCCGTATCTTTAGCCACGCCCATCCTCAGAGTCCAATCTGTCGAGATCAAACCAAGTCCAGTAATGCTCACGACGTACTCATGCCTCTAGATGGATTCTTATGGTAAGATATTAAATGTGTGCGGTTTACAACCTTAAGTTCAATCAGAGTCATACGTTACGTTATGTGCTTCAACATTATATTTCCTCTTCAATCGGTTACTCCTAAAGTATATGATGTGATTGTTCTCATTCTATATTTTATAGATAATGCGTGGTCTATCACGCAACATACTTGCTTTAACATTTCTTATGATGAAGGCATATGCGTTAGAGTTCACCTTCATGGTCTACAATAAAATATGTGGGCGGTAATGCCAACGCATATTGTACACAATAATACATGATTATGGACAGTTCCACAAATTATGTTTGGCTAGCCCTATCCTGAAATAACTACTTATTGGTCATAATTGCACACATGCAAAAGTGTAGTGGTTATGAAAGCCCTGTGGCTGGTGTATTACAAGGATATAAAACAGAGAAGACTGAATGTTGGACATACAACCAGGTTACTTATAGAGTTTGCCCTTATGAAACTTGAAGGGATATCCTGTAGATACAAAAGATGCTATTTCGAAGCTTAAAATCATTTTTTTTTTCCGGCTCCCTCCCATGAAGCTGTTGCCTCCGTGACGAGAACGCAGCCCCACACATCAGACAGCTGGAGCGCTACATGCTGAGAGAGATCAACTGTCTTGTCCTGGACTACCTTAGAAGATGTAGTCCAGGAACCGCTAGCCAGACCTTGCCCCTATACCTGGCCCTGCTGGAGGACTATCAGCAGGATGAGGACATCTCAAAGACATTACTTGATGGGTAAGATTACTTTTAAACTAGAAAGTTTTGCAAATTTTATGCTTGAAGTAAGAAAAAACATAAAAAAGCAACAACATTGAAACAATGATTCCTGACTGTGAGCCTCTTGATTGTTATATGTATACACAATACATAAGTATATAATTGAATAATTCTTGCCTTATCCCAACATGAATAAACACTGATTGACTGTGCTTTACCGAGAAGCTGTTGGGATAAGGCAAGAATTATTCAATTATTTATCTACCCAACACAAAAATCATTCAATTGACATAAGTATATCTCTTGATTATTATTTTTTAGTCATGTCAATCTTTCGTTCTTATTCACTTCTGCATCTTCGTCATCGTTATCATTGTATCCTTATTTATTATCTTTCTTCTCACACTTCTTCCTTACAACTTCCCTCTTCCATCTTTCAATTTTATTGTTTTAATTAAGTATTGGGATATTTTGTTTTCGTTCATTTTCTCATAGTATGATATTTTGTTTTTATTTGCTATTTTTAAGGCAACCCCAGCCCAAACTTTTCTTAAGAGGTACTTTATCTCCCATAGTTATTTTGATTTGCCATATTTTATTTACTTAAACCGATAACAGGTTTTTTTAAAGGACAGAAATGTTTGATTATACTTCTAAAATAAAAACAAAAACATAAATGTTTAATATGATTTGAATTAAAAATCTTTGTAGGTGTTGTCTGCTGGTGACCCTGGTCAAAGGTCACATCACAGAGAACGGGAATGCTGAGATCCCCAAAGATTTCAACCACAATCTGGAACTCTCCCTCGCTCAAATCACATCACTCATCAAACTCAAGGTATGAACATTTTTCTGGGAAGGGTTAAATCAAATCTTAATATCTATTTCATATGGCTCAAAACTTGTTTGGAAGCCAGAGAATGCTATTTTTTTAAAAATCGGTCTGTCCGAAATGTTTGTATTTTTATGCTGGTTTTAATGTTTTAAATGCGATTCATGTCGAAAATAAGACTTAGTAGAGAGTGAACAGCCAAATAACATCTCAAAATAGATTCTCATATCATATTTTACATGTTCATTTTAGTTTTAGTTTTATTTGTGAAGGTTAATTTTCAGAGGATCAGTTGACAAAGGATAATCAGATAGTTATTCTTTTTGTCTGATTTCATATCTACTGAAGATAGCTGTATTTCATTTTCCCTGTATTTAACCACCCCTTCATTGAAAAAAAAGCTTTTTTTTTTTTAGAAATTGGAAAAAATGAACCAAACAGGAGAAAATATAGGCAGAATAGCAGTGATCTTGTGTGAGATGACAAAGGGAGTAAGATTGGAAATTTGGAAATTCATTCATTCAAACATCATCGACATATACGTTAGCATTCTTTTCTTATTACATTTTTTTCATATACATTGTGTTAGGTTAAGCAAATTATACCAAATAAAGAAAATATTAATGGTTTGATTACAATCGATGAAACAACATTATATATGTTAAATAGAATAACGATTTGAAAACAAATTGCATTGAAGGTAAAAGATGGGAGTGGAGAAGCATGGGAAATAGAAGGTCTTAACTAACCACTTTTTTCCCTTATCATCATTTTTTATTGCATAGACTTTGGATTTATCAACTCTGCGTCAGGTGCTGGAGATGTATCAGGATTTAAGTCTCTGTGTCCAGTCCAACTCACATCTACAGAAACTATTCACTGCAGTCGCATCAAGGCTAGACTTCATGGTGAGTTTTGGAGTGTATCAAGTGAAACGATTACTGTATAGCAAAATCATGATGTGCAAAATTTGTGCAATGGGATAATTGTTTCACAGTAATGGTGGTAGCTATAAAACATGAGTAGAGTGTCTGTGTGTCCAGTCCAACTCACATCTACAGAGACTTTTCACTGCACTAGCATAAAGACCGGATTTTATGGTTAAATTCTTAATTAATAAAATGATTTATTATCATTATTATAATCGTCATTAACACTAGCAAAGGTACAACAACGAAATGTAAAATGCATGTAAAATATAATAAAGACATAAACTTATATTTAATCTTGCTATTTCATCTTGTAATTTTTTCTGGTTATATTTCAGCCATTGACTCGAGCATCTCTGAATCCAGCGGATGATAATGATGGAATGGCCGGTAGACTTGTCCTGTTTGCATCAAACGACATTCCAGCCAGTCCTGTTGATACTATGAGGATATCTGATGATGAGGATGATGAAGAAGTAGACAGAAAGGGT
>BQKZ01010974.1:0-11406 GCA_036244855.1 Temnopleurus reevesii | reverse complement strand
CTAGCATAAAAATGCACATTGACAGGAATTCGTAGCTTATTGGTTTGAGCCTTAGATGCCAGGAAATTGCATCTTAGGATCCCTTGGGCTGTGAGCCTTTGGTGAGCACATTTGCCCACCCTCCCCCCTCCTTTCCATTATACGAGAATCCGCCGCCCCGGGCTCACAGTTCAAGCATCAATGTAATAGTGAAAATGTTCACACACATAGGCATGCGGGGTGTCACAAATACGATTGCTTCCTAAATATTGACAGCAAATCGTTTTATCAGTTTGAATAAGTGCTATGAAGATATGAATCATTATCATTGATATGTGTAGATCAATTGCCTGGATTATTATCTGCTACATAGATCCAACTGAACATTTCAGAGTAGCAGAGATGCCACGCATTCCGGAATATGCATGAGGTGTATTTTCACATGAATCCAAGCTTTTTGACAGAAGCGAGTGGCAAAAAGTCTGGTTTCTAATTCTCTCATTTTTGTTCAGCTGTTGTATTATTCGCATTTCAATTTTCATCTCATGCATATTCCGAAATGGCTGGCATCGCTGTATTAGTGGAAGCTGCTCTGCCTGGACACAAGATCTAGAACTGATACTAAATTTACTGTAAGCAGAAGGGACATTAGACAAAGTAAACAACTTCATTCCAGCCTTCACAATAGGTTCAAAATTTGCAAAAGAAAATAGTCTCCCTGTTCATTCCCTGAATAGATGCAACAACTGTTCAATATTTCTCAAAAAATACAAGAGAAGGAAATCTATTTTGTGTGCATCTAACTACTAGTATTGAGAATGCTTCAAGAACAGTTGGTTACTTTGTCCAAATCCTTTGTTCCTTCAGCTCAGAGTGCATGTGCTAGTAATAGCTGGAGTTTTGTTAGATTCTCCCTCTAAACCGGCATGCTCTTACTATTTGTCAACACTTGATTTAATTCTGCCTGTGCATGTAGACTGATCATAATGAGCGGTGAATGCCGGAAATGACTACATTGATTTTTTTTTTAATCAATACCTTTCACAGCACAAACGAAATAGTTTTTCCTTCTGAATTATTGAACTCCCAAGCTTGATTTGGATTACAATCTATTTTCCAATAAATTGTGCCCGATGGTTAAACATCGGTGTCAGAGTTGCATTAGTTCTTCTTCCGTGTTCCAGAGCCGCATATTAGAAGAGTTCGGCCAACCCGGTTTCAGAGCTGGTTTCAGAGCTGGGTCCACAACATGGCGCCTATTGTTTGGTTGGCCGAAACTCTTCTAAATATACGGCTCTCGGCCAACCAAACATTAGGTGCTATGTTGTGGACCCAGCTCTGAAACAGGGTTGGCCGAACTCTTCTAATATATGGCTCTGGCGTGTTCACATTCCCCAGCTAGGTCCATGTGTGGACGTTCGCCAGAATCTCTCAAAGTGAGATGGCAAACTCACGGTGACTTGTACCAGGTTTTTTTTGGCCTGCATCTTAATCCCATACGTTCCAGCTGTTTTTACATTGACTCGATACATGTCCAACCCGCAAATATCCCATGCTCAAGGAGATAGCTCCATCATGTGTCAACAGTCGACCATGGGAGAGTGCTGCACTCAACCCAGGTGAGGTGAATGGGTACCTGGCAGGAATGTTTATACCTTGAAATGCAAAGTGCGCTAGTGGCTGCCGGGCTAAAGCCAGGGTAATAATAATGCAAAGCGCCTTGAGCACTCATTAGAGTGGATATGTGCGCTATATAAATTGCATTTATTATTATCATTATTATTATTATATCGGTCACCGTGAGATTCATCAGGGGGGAGGGGATGTGTGATCGCCGTACTTTATTGTGTGAATGCCCCCTCTTTGACTTCAGACATAACAGCATAGGGAGGTGTGAGAGACCTTGATGTAAACAAAGGGTAAATAATTTGTAATTTTAGCTCCAGCTTTGCCTACGGCTTGTTGTAGTGATCGTTAACAGTGTCTGGTAGCTGGTAAAGGCTAAAAGGGCGTTAACACCCATCACTTTTGATTTGGTTCTGATTTCACTGATTTGGCAGAGGTTTTTTACTTGCAATCTCCCAAGTTTTTGCAAATAATTTTTATTTTTGCAAATTTCCCACGTATGAATTCAATAAAACTTTCAATTCTTACAGTACTGATAAATTTGTTGGCATTGCTCTTTCAAAACAAAAAAGATTACAAATCATTATTGGGTTAACAACTTTAAATTCACTGGAATTCATGCAAAAATATTGGCTTGAGATACATGTAGGCCTTTAGCATATGGTTGGATAGGAACACGCAATCCTAGAAATAAAGTATTTAAAGAGTCTATACCTCTGCACTAAGACGCACAAACATGTACCTCACAAGGCAGGTAATACCAGCAAAAAATAGGATAAAATTCACCATATAGATGTAAGAGCACACAATGAAGTCTAAATTGCAAGATAACTATGGATCTAGCTAGGCAAGAGAAACCCAGCCACAGAAAATGGCTAAAGTGGCTATTTGCTCATCTGCCGAGGCTCGTCGACGCGCCATTTTTAGCGCAAAGCATACACTGAATTATTGACATGGTGTAGGGTGTCTAGAAGTACGAGGATAAATTAACCCACATGGTGTTGATGCGTGGGTGATGTTAGTTTGTGATAGCATGGACCCTTGTCAATCTAGGCCAGTAGGATCTGTGTAGATAGAGTCAAACCTGTCTATAAAGACCATCCGTGGGAGACAGAAAATGGGGTCTTTATGAGCAGATGGTCTCCATAGACAGGTTCTTCTCCATCTAAATTTATCTCAAGGGAGTCAAGAAAGATGGTCTTTATATACAGATGGTTGCTAGAGCAGGCTTGACTGTAGTATGGTACTTTGGTATGAACGCAAAAGCTATTTTTAGGAACATATACATTTAAGACTAATAAATCCAAAATATAATTTAGGTTAATATCTAAATGTTAAAGGTAGAATACTTCTTTTGCAGCCTAAAATTTGACTCTCCAAGATTGTTGTGTTATGTTGAAGAGTACTAAATGTTAGAACTTATCACCTAAAATTTGACTTTCCAAGATTGTTGTGTTATGTTGAAGAGTACTAAATGTTAGAACCAATCAATTAAGCACAAAGATTGGTCATGATAGGCGCATTTATAGTTATTCCACTAATAATTCTTCTATTCGGGCCTCGAACTGATTCACCGTGCATTCAAAATTCAAAACAGCCGTTAACCCCTCGTTGACCAATAGCGCAAGAGTCTCTCTCAGTGCGTATTCCGCATGGTATGGCAGTGTATTGAAGTGCGCACTGTATGTGCTCTTATGTTTTGTGTGTGTGTGTGGTACCGGAATACGCTAGGAGTATCGCGATACCGTTGGTGTCAAGATGAATTATGATAGATTTTTATTTTAATTAAATATTCTGGTCTACATTCGACCAAAATACTTCATAGAGGTTATTATTTTGGCATATCTGAGGTACACAACCAGTTGTAAGCATAACCGTAATGTATGCAAATGTAAAGCTTGAAGATTCTTAAGACTGTTAAATCCAAAATACAATTTCCGTAAATTTAGATTAAGATTGAATATACCTCGTGACTAAACATCCACATTGATTTGGATTGATACAACTGTAACTCTGCTTCAACTTTCATGCTGTCAGTGAACCCATCATACATGTAACATGAAGCTATTTCTTGCGTCATGGTCATACATACTATCATAGTTGCCAACATGGGAATTAGTAATAATCTTGCTACAAATTAGTAATCTTCACATGTTTTACATTAAAATGCATGGTGCTTCTGTTGCGAAAATTACTAATCTTTACTGGGTTTAACAAAAAACACTGACTACACGAGGTCAAAATTAGTAATGGTTGGAAGCTATGTACTATGTTCATATCTATATAAGATCCTGCAACAAAGAAGGCAGATTGAATATAACTGGACGAAGCAGCTTCATTCAAGTTTTCACAATAGCTTCACAAACAAAAGTAAACGTAGCTTCTCAAGAAGCTCCCCATGTTCAACATCTCTCCACATAAAAAGAGGAAAGGAAATTTCTTTTGGGTGCACTTAGTAATTGCTGGAAAGGTGAATACTCTTTACTTTTAAACATTTTGCTTTTGGTGCCTTTTTATGCCCTTTTTAATATATTTGTACAACAAAAATGCAATTCATCTAACCACTGGCATTGGCAAAAGCTGACATTGTTACACAAAAAATGTTAAGTTTATTTAAAAAACAAAAAATATTGTCATTATATCATCATCATTATTTCCAATCAATATTCTTTGTAGGCAGACAATCTCTTCTCCACCCTGGCCGAAAAAAAATTCAATTTCTATTTTCATGTTCCCTTTCTTTTCTTTTTTCATTTTTCTTTTGCCTAATTTTGCTTTGTTTTTTGTGGGTTTTTTTTACTTGTTAAACTGCAGAAGAATTTTGAAATATTGTTTTGTGTTCACAGGCCGGTGTGACAGCGCCTGTTCATAGGCAGAAGTATATTTGAATGCCATCTACTCACTTCTAGTAGCATGCGACACGACATCAATTGTTTTATGGAATCTGCTCTAATTGGCCTCCTGGGGATATAACTGAACTTAGAACTGCGACCTAAATAACACCCGCCTACTGTTTACGCTAGTCGTAACCTGTTTCCAAAGTGTCAAGATCAAATACAGTGTGAGGGTTAAGAGGGACACAGTGGGAGGGTTATTAGGAATATTTGGGAATGTTAAAGCTCAAGTAAAGTTTTGGTTAAAAGAGAATATTTTTGTCTAGAAATTTTGTCTTCAAATCTAAATGAAATGAAATATAGAAGCATGATCATACTGCACAGAAGTTTGTAAGAAAAATGGATGAGTTTTGGTAAAGCTATAACCTCAAATGTGAAAAGAACTTTCATTCTCTGGTCCCCTGAGACATTCAATATCTTCTTTGATAAAGGACACCTTCTCGTGCATAGAATTGGATGAAAATTACAGAATGTACTTTTTTGTATACCTCTTTATCATTCTTCTGTCAAATAATCTAGTGTATAGGCCTACATGTAGCCCAACATGGTTCAGTTACAGTGAGTATCAGAGGTGCTGTGAATAAAACACACAGGCATAATATGGTGGTAATCGCACCCACAATCTCCCAAAGACTAGGCAGGTGTCGTACCACTGGATCACTGAGAAGCTCACTGGTGTAAAACTTGTTTCTAATGTGTCCAGTTCATAGGCACTGTGAAGTCCAGGGGCCAATTGCACGAGATGGTCTTAGCTATCCTCTTCTTGCTCAGACGTATCAACTTCTTGTGTCAACCTCTTAACATAGATGTATCCATGTTTGTGTCTGTTTTAAGAGGGTGGCACAAGAAGTTAAGACGTGTCAGCAAGATGATGATTCTAAGACAGTTTCGTGCAATTGGCCCAGGATGTATTCACGGTAGGTACGTGTTTTGATAGGAATATTTGGAAACATCTACAGAAGTTCTGAACTGGGATCGTGACCAAAAATCAAATACCTACTGTTTCATGATTGGTAGAGTCTGTTTCTAATGTATCAAGATCAAAAATCAATGTAAAGTTTAAGTGGTAGCTGATTAGCACACAGAGGAGGTGCCGCATACAATATGAACCTGCACGCAGTGGCATGCTGAGTTTGAGTTTGAGTTTGAGTTTAAGTTTGTAACAGCGTTGATGAATTTGGAACCACACTTATCTATGACCTCTTTCAGATCTAGTTTTCAAATGTCACTTGCACTAAACTAGTTGACTGTTGTATCCTGTTCAGATCTACAGGCCCACAAGGTGGATTTCTAGTCCACTTCATGCAAAGTTGCTCTGTTGTGGCCACATTTTCCGGTGGTTTTGCTATGAATGTGGCATTGTTAAATAATGCCTTTTTATAGGACTAAATATTTAGGAATGCTTACACTAACTCATGAGTTGAGATTTTGATCTACAAAAAATGTTTCATGATTGGTAAAGTCTGTTTCTAAATGTATCAGGATTAAAATCAATATGAAGTTTAAGTGGTAGATGATTAGCACACAGGAGGTGCTGTATACAAAATGAACCTGCGTGCTGTGGCATGCTGGGATTTGACTTTGAAACAACATTTATGAATTTGGAACCAGGGTTGTCTATGATCTACAGTCAAACCTGTCTACAGAGGCCACACCAAGGGAAACAGAAAAAGTGGCCATTGTAGACAGGTGGCCCCTATAGACAGGTTTGACTGTACATGTATTTCAGATCCAGTTTTCAAATGCGGCTTCTACTAAACTAGTTTCCTGTTGTATCCTGTTCAGATCTAGAGGCCCACAAAGTGGATTTCAAATCCACTTCATGAAAAGTTGCTCTGTTGTGGCCACATTTTCCGGTGGTTTTGCTATGAATGTGGCATTGTTAAATAATGCCTTTTTATAGGACTAAATATTTAGGAATGCTTACACTAACTCATGAGTTGAGATTTTGATCTACAAAAAATGTTTCATGATTGGTAAAGTCTGTTTCTAAATGTATCAGGATTAAAATCAATATGAAGTTTAAGTGGTAGATGATTAGCACACAGGAGGTGCTGTATACAAAATGAACCTGCGTGCTGTGGCATGCTGGGATTTGACTTTGAAACAACATTTATGAATTTGGAACCAGGGTTGTCTATGATCTACAGTCAAACCTGTCTACAGAGGCCACACCAAGGGAAACAGAAAAAGTGGCCATTGTAGACAGGTGGCCCCTATAGACAGGTTTGACTGTACATGTATTTCAGATCCAGTTTTCAAATGCGGCTTCTACTAAACTAGTTTCCTGTTGTATCCTGTTCAGATCTAGAGGCCCACAAAGTGGATTTCAAATCCACTTCATGAAAAGTTGCTCTGTTGTGGCCACATTTTCCGGTGGTTTTGCTATGAATGTGGCATTGTTAAATAATGCCTTTTTATAGGACTAAATATTTAGGAATGCTTACACTAACTCATGAGTTGAGATTTTGATCTACAAAAAATGTTTCATGATTGGTAAAGTCTGTTTCTAAATGTATCAGGATTAAAATCAATATGAAGTTTAAGTGGTAGATGATTAGCACACAGGAGGTGCTGTATACAAAATGAACCTGCGTGCTGTGGCATGCTGGGATTTGACTTTGAAACAACATTTATGAATTTGGAACCAGGGTTGTCTATGATCTACAGTCAAACCTGTCTACAGAGGCCACACCAAGGGAAACAGAAAAAGTGGCCATTGTAGACAGGTGGCCCCTATAGACAGGTTTGACTGTACATGTATTTCAGATCCAGTTTTCAAATGCGGCTTCTACTAAACTAGTTTCCTGTTGTATCCTGTTCAGATCTAGAGGCCCACAAAGTGGATTTCAAATCCACTTCATGAAAAGTTGCTCTGTTGTGGCCACATTTTCCGGTGGTTTTGCTATGAATGTGGCATTGTTAAATAATGCCTTTTTATAGGACTAAATATTTAGGAATGCTTACACTAACTCATGAGTTGAGATTTTGATCTACAAAAAATGTTTCATGATTGGTAAAGTCTGTTTCTAAATGTATCAGGATTAAAATCAATATGAAGTTTAAGTGGTAGATGATTAGCACACAGGAGGTGCTGTATACAAAATGAACCTGCGTGCTGTGGCATGNAGAAATATTTCTACAGGAGCAACTCTGTATCATAACAAATATTACGGAAGGGGTCCAATATTGTATTTTGGGGGAAAATAGAAACTGTTATTAAAGCCGAGTTAACATATTGTATTTGATGGCTTAAACCAACTTCATACTCAAAATATTCAGAGGCAAAAATTTATCATTTCTTTTTCAGGGGGGTATCTATAACTGAATCCTCCATCTTATGTCAATGGCGTCAAAAATCCAGGAATTAATATAACGAAATTGAGAAGCACCCATTCAACATATTGGATACGCCCCTTTTGAGGTACTACAAGCACATTTTTGCATCCTCCAGGGATATCCCATCAGAATTGCCATCTGTTCTGGACATCATTCATAAAGTTCTTGGTCAATTTCATGGAACAAGAGATCCCTTCCATGATAACAAATTGAATACGCCCATTCTGAGATACTACAAGCACATTTGCATTCTACCGTGTCATCACAATATAGAAATATACAATGACTCTCGAGGTTGTGGTTAAAACTATTCGCACGAATGAGCAATCAGATAGTGACATACCTTGTCTCAATGATAATTTGATAATCTGATAAATTGTTTTTCTAGTCTTTGGCTCGTCTTCTCGTTGAGCACATCATGCAAACGAAGCCCGCCAGAAGTTCCCCATGCCGGATAGCTGGGAAGCACTGTCTTTCTCGCGCGCGACAGGTCTCCGAGTGCATGCAGTGCGAATAGTTTTGGCAACACTGCCAAGAATCAAGTCATTTTATTCTACTTTGATATCCCTTCTTACAGCAACAACAACAACAACAACAACAATAAAGTAGTCTATAGCCATGATAGCAGCAGATTAAATAACCTTTCCCTGTCTTAATGATAATTTGATAATCGGATAAAATGTTTTTATAGTCTCTGGCTCGTCTGCTCTAGAGCATATCATGCGAACACGAAGCCCGCCAGAAGTTTCCCGTGCCTTGTAGCTGGGAAGCAGTGTTTCTCTCTCGCGCGCGCGAGCAGATCTCTTTTAATTAGCCGACTGTGACGCATGCACACGAGAAAAGTACTATACCATGGTACTATTCCATGGAACTATTCCATGGCAAACAGCTTTCTTAGCAAATCTATTCAATTTTCTCGCCTGTACACTGTCAATGCAACGATCTTAGTGTAAGGGATATAATACAACTTATAATACTTCATGTAGTCTGCCATGAATCTTGATCATCATTCACAAAGTCCTGGGGTCAATTTATGAAATAGAGACTACCCATTCAACATATTGGGTTCGACTTTTCTAGGGTATTACAACCACATTGGTGCCCTATAGTGACAGAACATCAGAATCTATCAATGCTTAAGTAGTACGACATCAATTTTGGTCGTCATTTACGAAATGATGATATGTTCGATGAAACTAAAGAAACTGCCATTCAACACATTCTATACGCCTATTCTGAGGTACTATATACAACAAGATTCGTGCCCCTCCAAGGACTAGAACTTATATCCTCCATGTTGTCTGCCACCAATTTTTAACATCATTCACAAAGTCCTGCCAGGGTCAATTTAATGAAACAAAAAGCCTGCTATTCAACAAATTGGTTACGCCCCTTCTACGTACTACAAGTACACTTGCGCCTCTAGGGACATTGCAGCATTGTATGTAGTCTGCCATCAGTTTTGAACATCATTCACAAAATCATGACGATCATTTGATGAAATGGAAACACCCCCATTCAACAAATTGGATACGCCCCTTTCGCGTCACTTTAACCACATTTGCACCTCCGGCAGTTGAGCGATGGCAGATCCCCTACATGTTACGTGAAGAGTGACATTTGGCAAAAAATTGGTTGTCCTCCAATGACTGACCCTCTAAAAACTTTCTTTGTACAATGATGGGTATACCTGTAAAATGAATGATGCCATGAAGATCATATTGTGTTCAAAAGATTGTCCCATTGTCCTAAGAGAAGTTCTCACCATAAGTAAGTATATAAACTAAAAACAAAATAAGACCGATTCAGCCAATCTGGTATAGTACATTCTAAAGCTGGATTTACTTGTTTTAAAATTCTGATTGATAAGCATACAACAATTTAACTAGTTCCAGAAGCTGGAAAAAAATCTGGAAAATGACCAAGGGAGTTCAAATATTACAAGGGCTTGGTTCTAAAATTTTTGAACAAATCAATAAAATTAAAAACATTAAAATATTATGAAGAATTGATTAATGAGAATGTTTTTCTGGCCACCACATATTAGCATATTTTATGAGTTATCAGTTAAATTCCCATATTGTTCTTCTAGGATCTGCATTACAACTGTTACTTTGGTTATATCAAAGTTATTTGCAATGAGCTGGATGGACAGTCCCCTTGACTTCCCCAACCCCTCCTCCTTCAAGCCTTTATTTTTGCACTTGTGAGACACATTGGAAGGGATGAATACTTCCCCTTGAAAACTCCTGGATCTGCCACGCATCATACAAGTGAAGGACTAGTAGTTCCCAGACACATTTTCTTCTTCTTTTTTTCTGAAGTTCTGTTGGGGCTAGGCCATTCTCGAAAAGAAATGAGCTGTGAAAAGGCTATAAACATAATTTGACATTCCTGAGGAATAAATAAACAATCTGCCTCTTGATGATAAGTGATAAGATGCTAGTTCAGTGGAAAAGAAAGCCATGTGTCTCATTATAGTTCATCAGAACTTTGTTAAAGCGATAGATCAGTTTTGGGAGGGATGGCACTTTAAAGGGGAACCAACCCCTGGAATTGTCATGTTCTCATTGACTTGACGAAAAATCCGATGAGCAAACTGTGAAAATTTGACCAAAATCTGACAACCCTTTCAAAAGTTACAAATTTTCAAACTCACAAAGATACAACGATCACTGCCTCTGACGGGGATCCGTGCGATCAACAACATTGACGGAATCTGTGACATCATGTCTGACAACTCCTCTTTCACTTTGTACATAAGATTTTAACAAGTAGATTAATGAACAATCAAGAGAAAGGTTGCAACATGATTCTTATCAAAATACATGCAGAATCTATCAAGAAATGCTATCACCCAACCGAAAATTAGGTTTTCATTGACTTCTTTGAAAAAAGAAGAAAATGTGAAGTTTTGCTTTTAAAGATTGATTGAGGAGTTTTTAAACATATCATCCAGATTCCGTCAATGTTACCGATCGCACTGATCCCAATGAGCGGCAGGGATTGATCATCATTTCTCTGTGACTTTGAAAATCTTTTGAACAGGTTGTGTCCGATTTGCTCAAATTTTTAGATTGTTTTTCTGATTTTTCTTCATTCAATGAGAGAACAATATCTCCAGGGGTGGGCTCCCCCTAAAGATCAGTTTGGGGATGTAGTTTGATGTAATAATCAGTTTTGCAAGAATGTGGAAATTGTACTAGTTGAATGAAAAAAAATGGAGTCAGCAGTGGGATTATGTGCAATAAGGATTACATATAATCCCACTGCTGCCACCATTTTCTTTTCATTCGACTTGTACAATGTCCATGTTCTCGCAGAACTGATTATTACATCAAACTACATATCCAAACTGCTGGCTACGTTTACATCTAACATAGATCTCCTAAGCTGACACAAATGTCGTTCCAGATTACTGCTACCTCACACAAACAGAATTAATTAATGGGCACAGATTCCAACCACAGTCCCACATGATAATATTTGTGTTATTTGGAAGGTCAGACTACAAACATTGACCTTTTCATTCTAATACCAGTGACAGTGTCATTTGTTTTCATTTTAA
>BQKZ01010971.1:0-18864 GCA_036244855.1 Temnopleurus reevesii | reverse complement strand
TATCCAATTAAAAAGTAGGAATGATGCTCTTATTTAAGAGAACCTTTAAAAATAAGCATAATGATTACATTGTCACTATCCAATTAAAAAGTAGGTTTCCCATCAATCTCACATTTGATGTTCGAAAGTTTCTTGCCAATTAAATGGATATCATACCATCCGTAATAGTGTTGTGAATTTAATTATATTCTTGTTTGAATAACAATATTTTTTGTTCTACCGGATTCATTCGAGATAAACTGGTCAATAGATGGTTGTATTTGTTTTCTATACGGTAGAATAAAAAATGAAAATGATAAGAGAGAAAGAAAGAATGTATTCATCAAAAAAGTCATTGCAATTCCCCATAGAAAAGATTATCCAAGTTGAATTTAATAATTGGACAAACAAACAGAGCTTGCATCTTTCAGTTCTTGACGGCAAAACATTAAAGCTCATTATTAAACGCGTTGAAAATTGAGCAAAGAAAGTGGGGCTTCATCGGGATTCACCATGACTCCCGATTGATTTCAGCATCGGGTTTATGCCATGTTCTAATAGCTTCTGACCACTAGAGCGTTGAAAAGATTTTCTGGGACGAACACCGCATAATGGTTTGCCATAGCTCGGCGGTGGAGTGCTGGTCTAGCAATCCAGAGGTCTCGGGTTCGAATCCCGATGGAGCCCCATTTTCTTTGCTCAATTTTCATATTCTAATATATACTTGTCAGTTTTTCTCATTCTATAAGTTTATTATACGCGTTGGGTGATTTCGCGCACGGTATGGGCTGAGAGGTAAAAATCGAGCTCTAACACCAGCGCTCAGATTAAAGGTCTTTACCGAGTTCGACAAATATTAATGATTGATAGCTTAACATGTCTTGCCAGCATTACGAAATGCTGAAGATGAGAAAATATTTCTTAATTGTTGTTATTTCAAAGCGGCATTTCAAAATATGAATTATCATGAGTATATCTAATAGCAATCGAGTATTTCATATCAAATATCAAAACCTCCAGAGGGTAAATTTGGCTTGACGAACTCGTGTGTTCTAAGGAAAGCTAGGCCTGCGTGGTAACACTAACACCAACCGTTAAATCAATATTTCATAATCTTTAGGGATTTAGTGCCAGTCAATGGAATTTTTTACACGAAATTAACACCTAGGTTCAGCAGGCGGCATTCGTCTGAATTCAAACACCATCGACCGGATCTGCGTCTCTAAACTCAGAGATCAACATCAACACTGGCTGATTTTTGTTTCATTTCACGCTCGGTGTTTACAGCCATTAACACCATACGTGACCATTCATTGTCAGTTGTCTGTTTATTTACGTCCCATTTCGTGTAAAACACCAACCTTAAGACCGACTCACACCTTTGCGCATTTAGCATGCGTCGGGCTAGAGTATTTGAAAATTAAGAACACTCCTTGGACGCACAGTATACGCTGATCAGACGGTGGATTGACCTTCGGCTTGCGTACAAGGAGCGTACGCCGAGCGTCAGTCTACCGCATGAACTACGTCTTTGTGAGTCCTATTGCACAAAACGTTGCGTTTATACGCATCTCAGAAAATTAAACGCAAGTCAAAAATACGCACTCTTGATTGCTTGAACATGTTGAAAATTGAGTTGCATTAGTTTTTCCGACTTGTGTTTAAACGCAACCTTTTATACAATATGGTCCAGGGAGCGTTTTTAATTTTTAAAGCGCTAAGGTGCGAGTCAGCCTTCAGCAATCGGACACTACCGGGATGCATACTCAAGACATTTTTTCTCTCGTCATTTTGTTTTTCAAATTGAATTTTACCCCCGTTTAAGTGAAATCCTACAAGCCCGCCTGGTATGACGAAAATATATCATGTTTTAAGCCGAGAATCTCGAAAAAAAAATCTAGAGTTAGAAATATTTCATGTGCTGAATTTTTAAGCAGTTTAAAAAGGTAAGTTGCTTATTGAATCACCAAAATATATTTCCAAGAAAATTAAAAATGTTAAACATTTTAAAAAGAATGTTCTCCATGACCATGGTGACTCTGAGGCATTATTAAAATTATATCAGCATTCCAGAACTAGCATTCCAGAACTATAAGATTGTCTGAGTTTTCCGCGTTCTATTCACAATATCATGAAACTCACGTTCTTTTCTTTAAATGGTCAACTGCAGATATGCGGGACGGAATATTTGATTTAGATGATAACTTCGGATGTTCATCCAGACAATTTTCAGAAGGTTGCGTGCCGAGAATATTTTATGAATAATGACAATATCAACATTAACAGAAATATCTGCATTCACGAGCAATTGATAAGTTTGAGTGCTTTAAGTATTGAGTTTTTTTTTTAATATTTGATTAAGAATATTTGAAGAATATTGACAATATCAACATTAATACAGAAATATCTGCATTCAAGCATGCATAAGTTTGAGTGTTTTAAGTATTGATTTTTTTTATATTTGATTAAGAATATTTGATGAACATTGACAATATCATCATTCATACAGAAATATCAGCATTCAAGAGCAATGGATAAGTTTGAGTGTTTTAAGCATTGATTTTTTTTTTAAATATTTGATTAAGCCCGGACGAAATTACTGACAACGGTATGGAATAAGCGACGACCTGCTTTGTAATTAGAACATTCGTCTATGTGACAGTAGGAGCAGATTTACTGCAGATGGGGATTTGGCAACCATAAAGGGGAACTTCACCCTGACATTGACGTGATGTTAGTAAATGAAGAAAAAATAAAAACTGAATAAACTGTGAAGAATTGAGCAAATTCGGATAATTCGTTAAACAGTTATGAATTTTCAAACTTTGCATGTCCCCCACCAATACAATGGGCATCCTTGGAATGGAAACTCTGGCGAAATCTGTGATGTGATACTTGGAGAACCCATCATTATTATATAAATTAATTTGTAAAACTGTATTAAAACTGTATAACGTAGCATACACTGCTGAATGTTTACAGTAAATACATCATACAGGTCTTCTCTAGTCTTTTTGGTTCAGAGGGGAGTGTTTCAATGATTTTCTGATAAGGGGGGGGGGGGGTGCGTTTGTCATATTTTTTTAAATCTTTTTCTTTCGTAAGGTTTATACAGCTCAGATTCTGAATTATTTTCACCATGCCTGCCGATGGCCATATATTCCAAGTGTCCTCATTTATTTTGGAGCAGACCTTAATATCATCTTTTTTTTTTGTCAAAGCGAGGACAAACGTGGACTGGTTTTTAGCTCAAAATTGCTTCAGTAGGTTTCCACCTCGGCATTAAAATATCGAAGATGACAATATTGATTGAAAAACACTTGGGTGGTGTTTCACCAAGATAAGAAATACTTTACGCACGATTTTAAGTTCGACTGGTATCCCTTCTTGTGTGTAATAATTCATAATACTACGCGCATTCAGCGCGAGAACTGATACCATTCGAACGTAAAGTTGTGTGCAAAGTCTTTTTTATCTTGGTGAAACACCTCCCATAACATCGAACAGCGCCTTCTCTCTGGGTATCTATTCAGAAGAGCGGCAATATGTTCAAAGGGCATCTACAAATATTGTCGCATCGTGATTAAAACGGCAAGGGTGAGGGGAAAAAACAGCCGATGGCAAAAATGAAGAACACTTAAAAAAAAAAAAAAAACTCTCTTCGTCTATCAACAGAGCAGGTCTGCCTTTTAAAATTATATTTGGAAATTTACTTAATGTTTTTCAAAGAACGTGATCTGGGTTAGATTGAAGGAATCGTGAAATTTGTGACACTTTTTTATTTGATATATCCTCAGAGCCTAACATTTGGATATGAATAATGAACTGTCGCAGTATCTGCTTCGACATTTCTGCATCATCAATGTCTCCATCTCATTTCACAAGCATTTACTCTTTAACCAACATATACTGTGATCTTTATCTAAGATATTTGTGGCAATCTTTTCAGAACCTAACCTTTTGATTTGAATAATAAACTGTAGCAGGTTGAGCTTGAGTCGTCAGACAATTTTGACATCATAAATTTATACATGTCATTTCACAAGCATTCGCTTGGCATGTGCGGCGATATATACCGAGATTTACTGCAATCTTTATCCAAAACATGTGTGACAATCATTTAATTTCATTCATTAAACAGTTGTTTGAAACGCCAACCCATCAGACATAGAAAGAATGAATTCTACTGTTTCAAGGGCAGACACTTTGAAAGTTGCCACGACATGTTTATACTCGATTGTAGGATCATTCGGTGTTATCAGCAACTCTTTGGTTCTCATTGTCATGGTGACTGTGAAGGAACTTCAAAACATCACCAATCTCTTCATCATCAACCAATCACTCATAGATCTGTTGGCGTCGTTTTTCATCTTCGCAAACTACGTTGCTTCAGATGCTCCCGTTCCAGATGAGGAGTGGGCCGGGAAATTCATCTGCTCTATTTGGAACTCTCACTTCATCTTCTGGTCCTTGGCCATCGCATCAACCTACAACCTCGTTCTTCTTTCCTTGGAACGCTATCTTGCCGTTATACACCCGGTCATCTACCGGACCAAGTTCAGCTACAGACGCGCTGCAGCCGTCGCCGTCTGCCCCTGGGTTGTTGGTTTCGGATACGAAGTTCACTGGTCGCTGGTCAACCGTTACTACGACGGTCACTGCATCGTCCATTATGAAAGTTACGCCGTTAGGGTTTTAATCGCTTGTCTCACAATCTCTGTTGATCTTCTTATTCCGATTACTGTCATGACGTATGTATACATCAAGATCGGAAGCTCTCTACGACGTCGCGTAGGAAATGTGAACGGCCCCATGCCTATTGCAACAGAGTCTACGGGGTGTGGAAGGGACAGCCAAGATAAACCTCCTATGCCGAACCATCGGGAGAAGACACGAAAAAACGTTATCAAGACGTTGCTCATTGTGTTCGTTACGTATGTAATCTGCTGGGTGCCGGGACAAATTGTCTACTTTTACGTGAACCTTGCAGCAGACGCAGACGCTCTTCATATTTCTAAAGTGACTTTAGGTACCACTGCAATAACATTCCTTAACATGTGCGTGAATCCACTCATTTACACATTCAAATATAGAAGATTTCGAAAAGGCTTAAAAACTATGTTTAAGACTAGTTTCTACGGCTCGGCTGATTAATATCCATGCATGTGATTAAGATTTTGATAACTTCGTGAAAATGTTTCACTATATGAACCACCCATATCCCAGAGACTGAGACCATTGATAAATGCAGGTACTGAGTTACAAGAGCACTGGATGATTTGTCGATGTTGGGCTACTGTTCGCATTCTGGAAAAGGAGCAATATGCGGCAGAAATTGTAAAGGTACAATGCTGCACTATTTTGATATATACACGCACAAGGGTGCAATATTGTACCTTTCACAGTCCCATATCTAGCGGATACTCTATTACGTTAAAATCATTATTCGAATCCTATGAGCACTCCGCAAAATTAAAAAGCATACCTTTTGTCGTTCGATTTTTACAAAAAGGTGCAAATGTGCAAAAAAAAATGTGCACCCCAAAAGGTTTTCTCAGTGTTGCATTTAATGTTGCCCACTATTCCTAAGTGTGTGTGAAATCAACGATATTCCAGAATTGATTATTGGAGTAATTATGATTATGATAACCATAAAGCCTACATTAAATCTTAAAGCTACTGTTTTTACATATTCAGTCGAAGTGATAATAAAATATTAAATGATTTTTTTAATGGCCAAATATAGATTAACAGATCAAACAACATCGCTTATATTTGCAGTTTTACTCATCGAGATGATTCTCTTTTTTTTAATGTGTTAGGAAATTGATCATTAGCAGCATGCTTACAAATTTAAGAAAAAAGAGTTGTTAAACTTCATTTCGATTGTTGCATTTGAAACCCGAGTTGAATGAAGACTTTACTTAATTTTACCCTCCCAAACTTAGTAATACTTTTAATTATCATACGTAGATTCCATCTTGTAAAATGTTCTTCTCCTCGATGAAGTATAGCATTCTTGAAGAAAGCAGCGGCTAGCTACAAAATAATTTTGTCTGTGGTCAGCAAGTATCGCGCGATATAAACAAACAGTTTAATTCCTTAATGTAGAATGTATCAAATTCCAACGTTTTTCAATAAAATCATGAGAAATTCGGAAGACGTTAATATCCTGCTTGGCAAGATCGCAAGGAAATTACATTTTATTAAATGTGTCGATCACAACAACGTCAGTGGAGCAAACGAATGAAATCAAATCTTTTCACAGTCACGTGTAACATGTTTTATGCTGAGTGTGAAAAATAAAATTGATATTATAGAATCGTATTTCTATGGGTACCCTCTGAGTTAAGAGTCCATATTTGTAGAGAATGAATTGCCAGCCTATGCTATTCATGAAAAATACTTTCATATGATTATGTAAACTAGCAATTATATTCCCTCATCCAGTCCTTGACATCATTCTCGTAATGAATTTAATTGAATTACTGTCATACTCTATAACCGCCTATATACATGTACAGAGTGTGTAAAAAAGACTTTCAAACTTTTGAAAAGTCTCTTGAAAATTCAATTAAAATGTTTCTATAATTCATTATACTTGTGGAAGCACATTCAATAGCCTCATTTTTAAGTGCCACTAACAAGTCAATTTTTATTTACACATGGCTGTACAAAATATATTTATGTCGAGGGTATGAAAAATGACTTGCGCCAAAATGAGCGAAGATGACGATTGCTTCTTTTCCATGAAAATTATATTAGTCATGAATTTTAAATGATGTTAAGATAGTTACTGACAAATAAAATTCAAATCAAATCATTTTATTTTTCGGTTCTTTTGGGAATTCAAATATATACAGTTATAAATAATAATGGTAATATGACAAAAGAAATGAAAGAATAGAGGCCAGCAAAGAAGCGAGGCTTGTTAAGAAGGTTGGCTCCTAATAATTACATAAATAAGTTTATACATGATAAAGGCATTATATCATCTAATTTCTATGGGTACCTTATGAGTTAAGAGTCCTTATTTGTAGAGAATGAATTTCCAACCTATGCCATTCCTTTTAAAATACTTTCATATGATTATATAAACTAGCAATTAAGTTCCCTCATCCAGTCCTTGACATCATTCTCGTAACTTCATTATGAATTGAATTGAATTGAATTGAATTACTGTCATACTCTATAACCGCCCATATACATGTACAGGATGTGTAAAAAAGACCTTCACACTTTTGAAAAGTCTCTCGAAAATTCAATTAAAATGTATCTATACTTCATTGTACTTGTGGAAGCACAATCCGTAGCCTCATTTTTTAAGTGCCATCAACAAAATCAACTTTTAACTAATGCATGGCTTAACTGACTTGCGCCAAAATGAGCGAAGATGACGATTGCTTCTTTTCCATGAAAATTCGATTAGTCATGAATTTAAGATGATGTTAAGATAATAAAATGAAATTCAAATCAAATAAAATCAAATCATTTTATTTTTCGGTTCTTTTGGGAATTTAAATATATACAGTTAGACCTATAAATAATAATGGTAATATGACAAATGAAATGAAAGAATAGAGGCCAGCAAAGAAGCGAGGCTTGTTTAGAAGGATGGCCTCTGATAATTACATTAATAATTTTATACATGATAAAGGCATTATACCATCTCATTATTTATGGGTACCCTTTGAGTTAAGAGTCCTTATTATTTTGTAGAGAATAAATTTCCAGCCTATGCTATTCGTGAAAATACTTCCACATGATTATATAAACTAGCAATTAAGTTCCCTCATTCAGTCCTTGACATCATTCTCATAACTTCATTATAAATTGAATTGAATTGAATTGAATGACTGTCATACTCTATTACCGCCCATATTATACATGTACAGAGTGTGTAAAAATACCTTTAACACGATATAAAGTATTTCCGAAAAGTCAACTCGAACGCAATTTCAATGCTCCTTTGTAATGCTATTGAATCCGATACTGGCTTGTCATTGTTGTGTCCGCACAGTTGAATACACGGTCTACGGACCTATTGTCTGCGTTCTAGTTAACTTTTCGGAAATAGTTTATATCGTGTTCTTTACACTTTTGAAAAGTCTTTCGAAAATTCAATTAAAATGTTTCTACATACTTGTGGAATGACAATCAATATCCTCATTTATTAAGTGCCACCAACAAAATCAACTTTTAACTAATGCATGGCTTAACATTGCATGTTTATGTCGAGGGTATGAAAAATGACTTGCGCCAAAATGAGCGAAGATGACGATTGCTTCTTTTCCATGAAAATTTGATTAGTCATGAATTTAAGATGATGTTAAGATAATAAAATGAAATTCAAATCAAATAAAATCAAATAATTTTTATTTTTCGGTTCCTTTGGGAATTAAAATTTATACAGTTAGGCCTATAAATAATAATGGTAATATGACAAAAGAAATGAAAGAATAGAGGACAGCAAAGAAGCGACGCTTGTTTAGAAGGCTGGCCCCTAATAATTACATTAATAATTTTATACATGATAAAGGCATTATACCATCTTATTTCTATGGGTACCCTATGAGTTAAGAGTCCTTATTTGTAGAGAATGAATTGCCAGCCTATGCTATTCATGAAAAATACTTTTATATGATTATATAAACTAGCAATTATATTCCCTCATCCAGTCCTTGACATCATTCTCGTAACTAAATTATGAATTGAATTGAATTGAATTGAATTACTGTCATACTCTATAACCGCCCATATACATGTACAGGATGTGTTAAAAATACCTTTATACTTTTGAAAAGTTTCTCGAAAATTTAATCAAAATGTTTCTATAATTCATTATACTTGTGGAAGCACAAACAGTAGCCTAGTTTTTAATTTTGGTTCACACATGGCTAAACAAAGTATGTTTATGTCGAGGGTATGAAAAATGACTTGCGCCAAAATGAGCGAAGATGACGATTGCTTCTTTTCCATGAAAATTATTGTTGTAGACTCCATCACGACACTATCAGGATGACACTGAGACGTGACTGTTATTAATTATAAGCTGGTATTTATTAATTAAAGCGATGTCATATTCTCGATGATTTACAGGCGGGCTTTCATTAATCAGACATGTTCAATCTCTAGATGTTGATCAAGACTTAATCATTTATGCAATATCGTCACAATTATATTCGTCATGAACTTAAAATGATGTCATGATATTTATATATAGTTACTGACAAATAAAATTCAAATCAAATAAAATCAAATCATTTTATTTTTCGGTTTTTTTGGGAATTCAAATACATACAGTTATAAATAATAATGGTAATATGACACAAGAAATGAAAGAATAGAGGCTAGCAAAGAAGCGAGGCTTGTTTAGAAGGCTGGCCTCTAATAATTACATTAATAACTTTATACATGATAAAGGCATTATACCATCTTATTTCTATGGGTACCCTATGAGTTAAGAGTCCTAATTTGTAGAGATTGAATTGCCAGTCTATGCTATATATTCGTGAAAAATGCTATCATATGATTATATAAACTAGCACTTACGTTCCCTCATCCAGTCCTTGACATCATTCTCATAATTTCATTATGAGAATGAATTGAATTGAATTGAATTACTGTCATACTCTATTACCGCCCATATACATGTACAGAGCGTGTAAAAAATACCTTTACACTTTTGAAAAGTCTCTCAAAAATTGATTTAAAATGTTTCTATAATTCATTATACTTGTGGAAGTACAATCAGTAGCCTCATTTTTTAAGTGCCACTAACAAGTCAATTTTTATTTACACATGGCTAAACAAAGTATGTTTATGTCGAGGGTATGAAAAATGACTTGCGCCTAATTTTTTTTTGTATTTAGAATGAGCGAAGATGACGATTGCTTCTTTTCCATGAAAATTCGTCGATTAGTCATGAATTTAAGATGATGTTAAGATAGTTACTGGAAAATAAAATTCAAATAAAATCAAATCAAATCATTTGATTTTTCGGTTCTTTTGAGAATTCAAATATATACAGTTATAAATAATACTGGTAATATGACAAAAGAAATGAAAGAATAGAGGCCAGCAAAGAAGCGAGGCTTGTTTAGAAGGCTGGCCCCTAATAATTACATTAATAATTGTATACATGATAAAGGCATTATACCATCACAATTCTATGGTACGCTATGAGTTGAGTGTCGTAATTTGTAGAGAATGAAATGCCATTCTATATGCTATTCGTAAAGTACTTTCATATGATTATATAAACTAGCAATTACGTTCCCTCAATCAGTCCTGACATCATTCTCATAACTTCATTATTAGAATGAATTGAATGGAATTGAACTACTGTCATACTCTATTACCGCCCATATACATGTACAGAGTGTGTGAAAAATACCTTTATACTTTTGAAAAGTCTCTTGAAAATGTAATATAAATGTTTCTATAATTTATTATACTTGTGGAAGCACAATTAGTAGCCTCATTTTTAATTGCCACTAACAAGTCAATTTTTATTTACACATGGCTGTACAAAGTATATTTATGTCCAGGGTATGAAAAATGACTTGCGCCCAAATGAGCGAAGATGACGATTGCTTCTTTCCCATGAAAATTCGATTAGTCATGAATTTAAGATGATGTTAATATATTTATATATAGTTACTGACAAATAAAATTCAAATCAAATCAAATCAAATAATTTCATGTTTTCCTGTTCTTTTGGGAATTCAAATATATACAGTTAGGCCTATAAATAATAATGGTAATATGACAAAAGAAATGAAAGAATAGAGGCCAGCAAAGAAGCGAGGTTTGTTTATAAGGCTGGCCTCTAATAATTACATTAATAATTTTATACATGATAAAGGCATTATACCATCTTATTTCGATTGTACACTTTGAGTTAAGAGTCCTAATTTGTAGAGATCGAAATGCCGGCCTATGTTATTCGTAAAATACCTTCATATGATTTTATCAACTGGCAATTATGATCCCTCTCCAAGTCCTTGACATCATTCTCATAACTTCATTACTGTCATACTCTTACCGTCCATATTCAGGGTGTATTATTATTATATTATTATTATCATATTATTATATTATTATATTATTAGTATTATATTATTATTATTATTATATTATATTATATTATCAGGGTGTATCAATAAAACTTTTGAAAATTCTCTCGAAAATTCCATTTAAAACATTTTTAGAATTCATTTATGTTTGTGGATGCCCAGTATCTGTCAGGTGTCACAAACAAAATCAATTTTGATTCACGCATGGCTGAAAACTGTCTGCTTATGTCCAGGGTATGAAATATGACTTGCGTCAATTTGTCAAAATACCATCTGAATGGGGGTAATTGTTTTGACAAGCATTTATGAAAATTGATTGTGTATTTGGGTACATGGCGCTTGGCAGATATGATTATAGAGTAACTTTAACTATGGAAATCTGTCAACAATGATTTGAAATACTTTCTTGAAAGACATTTTGAAAGTGTAAAGTTTTTACTGTTACACTCTGTATAATGTCTATTGACAAAAAATGTCTTAACGGAAACTGCTATATTTGAAGAAAACAAATGGTGCGACGACAACGGGTCATTCTGATATCGATTTTTAATGGACAACACGTTTTTTTTTGCAATGACCAAACCGTATCAATCTTGTTTAGTTAAATCATTGCGTTCTATTCTGAGCGTTTTCTGAGAAGGTGTTTTATTATTGATACACCGACTGATCATGCTGACTATTGACATTTATTTGTGCGAGTATTTTCCCTTTCGCAATTGATTAGCTTGGTGGGTGACCATCTCACAATTGTTCTAATGAAAAAGCTACAATCGCATGGGACAACACAGCTGAATTTAATGTAACTGAAATCATGCATGCATCGGATGGGGGGGGGGGTCAGAGCTAGGGGCGCCAAATTTGAGGTAAATTTTTTTTCTGGGGGTTTGTCAGCTGCCCGAGGGCGTCAAATTTGCGGTGAATACCTGTTTTTTAGTGGGCGCCAAATTTGAGGTGAAGACCTTTTTTGGGGGAGGGGGGCTTTTTCGCTCCCCGGGGACACCAAATTGGCTGAAAGGGGTGCCAACAGTCCCCTCCCTCTGAAAAGGGTAGCAAACTGCATCTCAGTTCTACGAACATAGCGGATTAAAAAAAATCTATAAAAATGACATGAATAAATCGACTAATTTGACAGACACTGACAGAGGTAGGAGCAAGTACATTGAAAATCCTGTCAACTACTGTGTACTCGCTTGTTGGAACTGCTGAGATTTTTTTCATTGGTTCTCATCGTTATCAGGTTATGGTCGCTGTTTGAGAATTGCGTACTATTACCATCAATTTATCATTGCCCAATCCGTCTAAAGGCTGACTCACACCTTTGCGTTTTTAGCTTGCATCGGCCTAGCAAGTTTGAAAACTTAAAACGCTTCCTGAGCACTATGCTGATTAGACGGTGGAGTGCTGTTCGGCTTGCGTTCAAGGAGCGTACGCCGAACGTCAACCCACTGTACAATCTACATATTTGTGCGTTGTGTTTTAAGAATGATGTGATTAAGCACTATATACAACGTAAATTCTATTCATTTTTAAGAGTTGATTATTGGGTGCCCTCGCACACAATATTGATTCTAATTCAAATACTTAGACATATTCGAGAGTGTACAAAACTATCTTAGTTTTTGGTGTATTGAACATTTAAAAGTGAACATTTTCACACAAAAAATCTAAAGACGAATTTGGAAGGACTATATAACTTACACAGGTAATGCCCCGGTCACATAGGACCCCGGAAGCAACACGATTCACCCCGACTCGTTGTTCTGAGGCAGTTAACTGTGAATTACCAAAGAGTCGGGGTGAATTGTGTTGCTTCCGGGGTCCTATGTGACCAGGGCCTAAACAATGGTGCATCGTACACAAACACAAATTGATATAATTCAAAAAGCCTCGCACGGCGCTCTGTGCGTCGATCGTTAACGAATTATGTATTTTCTTCTGTATTAACTAGTAATCTATATCATTCAGGATAAAGTTATTTGGTGGTGAATGTTATGGACCTTAGCCATTTGACCACAGATACCTTAGAAGGAAGGAAAGGATGTAGTTTAGAGGCGTGTATCATTCAAATTTCGCCAGAAGAAGAAAGAAAGAGGATCGTCATCTTAACGTCTTCATCCGAAAGACGGTATGTGACTAGGCTTCGAACCCACAGGCAGGAACTAACCCAAGTTTATGACTGTCCCGAACAGCTTGATTTCAGGCGCACGCCACGACGCCTCAGTCGAAAACCTTATTCTAAAAAGGCAGTTTAATGTAGAAATTCGTAGTATAGCCATGCACATGATCTATTTGTTCGTCAGTATTTCTCATTGATCTTCATCACATCTTCATCTGGGAACAATTGCACGAAATGGTCTTGGCTATCCTCTTCTTGCCAAATCGCCCTAACTTCTTGTACCACCATCTTAACATATAATTTACGTACGGTTATAAAAATGCTTCTATGTTACGAGGTTGGTACAATAAGTTAAGACGTCTTAGCAAGAAGCGAATAGCTACGGTATAAGGCCATTTCGTGCAAATTTGCCCCTGAGTTATTTCCCCATTTTCTTTGGAAACTACATTTATTTTTTATACAAAAAGGTTTTTTTCATCACCAAATGCCCTGATTCAAACTTATTCGATTAAAAATTGAACGAAAACACATATAAATGCAGAGGGAGCCATATTTATTGATATACTTTCAGTGATTCAATCTCTAGGATTTACGATTCAATGATAAACTTACCGCCCCTTATGAACATGACGGCAATGTTTGTAATCAACTTTTGTATAAACTCTTAACCTTGGCATCAGTGTAGACCATTAACGATGACATTTTAATGTTGAATATTATTCAAAGGTATTCGTCTCTGCCTGCCACCAATTTCTAATCAGTTTCTTGTGCTCTCTTTGGCGTATAGTAGTCCAAGTTTAAAATATATGACAAGCGAGGTCGTGAAAAATTCGCTCTGCTCTAGATAAAGTAGGGCGATTAAAAGGTATTTGTGAGCCATTATCGAGCGATGTTTATTTGTAACGTGCATGCAAAAATCGATGAAATGTGTCTACCTGCAATAATTGCGGTTTGCGGTACAAGGGAATAAAAAGAAATTGGCACGACTTTTCACCATAAATGGTGAATCGAAGTCATTCAGGAAGTTGAACATGAGTTATTACTCGCAAGTTTTTGGCTTCAATATTGACAATGGTAAAAGCATAAATTTGAAAGAGCTTTCGATTGCATGTTTGCGACACCGCAAATATTGTCCCCTGTTTTCACGAGTAAATCGAGAGAAATGACGTTAATAAGCCCGTCTGAAGATGTCCTTTAAAAAAACCCTCTCTATATAAAGGTTATTCCCTAATACGACGGATTCTACACGTTCAAGAGCAAATACTGGAAAACCCACTCGTGTTGATCATGGTTTCGATATATTAGATTGAACGCTTTTAAGCAGACCGTGATGGCGGAACGTGATAATCATCATTGACGGTTCTTTATGATATAACCTTACCTACATTTAATCAGCAACCAGCCATGAAAGTGGGTTTACTTTTTCGATGCATATTCTATTGGCTATGGCACCATTTGTATCGTTCTTTTTCTGTTGTCAATGCGACCAACATAATCGCGCAGCCACTTAAGTCTGGATCATTTTGGGCATGTTGAGCTGTTCAGCCATTCATTGATCGCTGTCTGTGATGTGGAATTGGATTCTTTGTAAGTACTGGTCAACAAGACACCGAATCACCTTGGTAATCTTGCATTCTTCACAACAAAAATTCTACAGTTCTGGCAATTGTCTTTTAACCTTTAAACTTCTACATCTAGTTTTTTTTATTCTATCCCACGGATTTTGAGACAAATCATGATATTGTCGACAATTTCTTGAGCAAGAAAGCTGCTTCTCTGGTCTTGGGTAAAGGTACTACTGACGTCGGAAATACGCAAAATCGGACTACGCGCCCAGTCATCAAGGACAAATTTATTACAATTTACTCCTACCCCCCCCCCAAAAAAAAAAAAAAAAAAACTGTGCGTATGTTTATTCTTCAATGTTTGCAACACTAACCGAGGATGTGAATCTGTTTTTAAGAACTAGAGCAAAGGCAACATTGTTTGATAATTAAAGGAGTGAATTGAAAGCACACTTCGGCTTTCAGACAAAAAATGAGAACACAAAATCTTCAGTATTGCACGCAAACATTAAATGGATTGATTTTCTTTATATTGTGCGTTGTTGTTAAAAGTTTCATGCTGCCAGCAAAGTCACATCATAAAAGAAAAACCAGTGGTTGAGTGGTGCCCATTTATAACGAAGCGATTTCAATAGGAGAGCTTGAAGATTGAAGCACCTTCATTGAAATAGAATTTGCCGCGTGCTATTCACTTCATTGCTCAATCCAGGTTCGTCAAATTAAGGAAAGAAACAGCTAAAGGACACCGTGATTATGGAATTTATCAAACTAAATATGTTATACTCCGTCCATAGATTTTAATTTGGTTTCTGCAAATGGCCTGCAAAGTTCTCTATGAAATAATTTCTTGAAATTGTTAAACGACGGATATAGACTGCTGACTGCGTAAATAGAGTTAAGCGTGGACGTAGGATGTCACCCGTTTTTATTTAATTAGGAAATTTCTTAAAAGGTTCCAATTGAACGTGTCATTTTTTCATATTGACCGATCAAGTAATGTGAGACTTGTCCCTATTTCCCATTCTTTTCGGCAACCATTTATTTACAAAGCAACTCCAATGCGGTCATACGGTAGAGTGCCATTTCAAAAGGTTGGCATTAGCACTCGAAAGTCTCAGTCGTTACTTATTACCACATGGAACGAGCACCATTTTGATTACAGTTTCATATGAATTTTAAATCAAACTTATAACACTGATATTAGGTGTTATTTATTTCATTTACGGATTGTTGCAATTTGATGAATTTCCGCAATCATGGATGATACGATGAATTCCACAGTTGGAACTGATATATTGACCATCGCGACGACTACTGTTTATTCAGTTCTCGGATCAGTAGGTATCATTAGCAACGCTTTGGTCCTCATCGTCATGATAACCGTTAAAGAACTTCGAACTATCACCAATCTATTTATCATCAATCAGTCCATCATAGATCTGTTGGCGTCATTTTTCCTTTTTGCGAACTACATCGCTCCGTATGCGCCCGTTCCTGAACACGAATCGGCTGCCAAACTCCTATGCTCTGTTTGGAATTCTTACTACACTTTCTGGGCAATGGCCATCTCGTCAACGTACAATCTTGTCTTGGTGTCTTTGGAGCGGTACTTTGCCGTTCTTCACCCGGTCATCTACCGGAACAAGTTCAGCTACAGGCGTGCTGCAGTCATTGCTTTCTGTCCTTGGATGGTCGGTTTTGGATACGAGATCCACTGGGCAGCAGTCAACAAATACTCTAAAGGGAGATGTATCGTTCATTACGCTGGTAGCTCTGCAGCCCCTGCTGTGATCGGATGCCTTTCATTCATTGTGGAATTCCTCCTCCCGGTTACGATCATGACCTTTGTCTACATCAAGATCGGTACGTCCCTCCGGTCAAGGGTCGGGAATCTCACTCCCCCTACGGTCACTACAGCCCCAACGGACGATGAAAACAAACCCAGTTGCATCAATAACAGCGACCAGCAAAATGTACCGAAATATGGCGATAAGGTCCGTAAGAATGTCATCAAAACTTTGTTGATAGTCTGTGTGATCTATGCAATCTGTTGGACACCAAATCAAGTCACCTTCTTATACTACAATCTCGGTGGAAATATTGATTTCGATGGCAAGATCTTCTATTCAACGGTATATATTGCTTTCCTCAATATGTGCGTGAATCCGTTCATATATACGTTCAAATATAGAAGATTCCAAAAAGGATTGAGGTCATTGTGCACGAAATCCCAATGAATAAGATCATACCAAAACCGTAATTTATGCCACTAGATGCAAGCCTGTACCGTAGAAGTCGGTTCCCGGTCGGCTAACGGTACATAGACCTGCAAACCCTGAGGAAACTTTGAACTCGCCAGTTCCCGGGGTTCAACTTGTAACCATATATTATCAATTAATTAATTGATTTATTTATTTGCTTTTTATATTTACAGGGTAGCCCAATCAGTGATAAATGTATTGCTGCGTACACGATAAGTGATTCGTGTAGGCAAATAATAATTTTCCACCAGGAATGGTGCAAAACGAGAAGGTGTCGTGGGCTATCATGACTACGGTATAGTGAGCATGAATTCAGTGCTTATAATTAGCAGAAGGGTTTTGTTTCGAGGCTCAGCCGCTGCATTAATTTTCGTCCGAAAGAATTTCATCCAAATTGTCCTTCATTCAACACAGGTACGTGAAAGCATACTTGGCAGGTGTATTTTTCCCCTGACATGGTTGCGCCCCAGACATCGGCCAGACTATGAATCCTGAATGCAATATTCTCTCTGAGTACTCTAAATAATCATAATGTATATATGCACATGTAATGATTTCACCTATGTCTTTGTTTTTACTGTAAAGATAGAAACATACTAATTTGGCGATTGATATGCGCTTCTGCTTAAACGCTCCTTCAAATGATTGAGGTCAACAAGGACAAGAGTTCACTAAGGGCTACATTGTGCGTAAGTGTGTATCATGGTCAACGCTAAANGCATTGTGCGTAAGTGTGTATCATGGTCAACGCTAAACCTGTACTTAATTGTGATCGGAAAAGTGCTAAAAGTGAATTAGTGAATTAAATGAAATTGCATTGACCTTCCGTGCTAATTAGGTCCAAGAAATCTGGTTCAATGAATGGGTCATCAATCATGGACGCACAAAGCATGGACATTAAGTGTTTTTTTTTTAATCTCTGATGTCATAGTTGCTTGAAGGTTTCACTCGTGGATAAATATTCACAATACAATGAGTAATCTTTTTTTTTAGAAATGCTCTCACCATTTTCCTGAAGGTGATGAGAACATGCTCTTCGAAAGGTCAAGAGTGGGTCTGTCCTTTCCAGGACCTCTCACATTTCCAATAAAGATAACTAGTATTTTGATGCATTAAACACTGTAGTAAGTGAGCGTAAAAGACCTTAAAATAAGACAAATAAGCATTGAATTGTAATTACTAAATGATATGTAAACTAACATTGTGCCATGCAATATGTATAAATTGTGTAATCAAGCAGTCTGTATATGCAAATACTTGTATTATATGTAAAAATATGGCAAACATCATTGGCGTCACGAGAAAAAGATTTTTATTTTATATATATCTTAATTTCTAAATATCTACTCATCTATTTATCTATTTTATTTATTCATGTATTTATTTACAGATATTTATTTTTTAAATCTATCCATTCATTTTTTCCTTTTTTTTTTTGTTGTTGAAGCGGGCGATTTGTTCTCAGTGTCAGTACCATTATATTCATATCTACCTTAGATTACTATCTACATATAGCTGACTACAAATGTACCAAATGGCCGTAAATATGCAGGGTGTGAAGGATGTGAACAAAATGTAAGCTGAACAAACATTATAGGTGTAAAAGATGAAAATGGTGCTAAAGTGTGAGACAGTGATTGGATGAAACACACCCCCTCTGAAAACGAAACCTGCAATGGCCCTGATGTACATGTACTTTTTTCTCTTAACAATTTTTTTTTTTTACTAACACTGTCTTGTGAGGGGATGGGGGTTAATTATTCAGAAAAGGGTGACATGTTCATAGTTTCAATACTATTATATTCATATCTGCCTTATATATACTAGCTGATTACCAATATACCATATGGCCATCAATATGCAGA
>BQKZ01010970.1:0-12220 GCA_036244855.1 Temnopleurus reevesii | reverse complement strand
GGGGGGGGGCTAAATTTGCTGATAGGGGGCGCTAAATTCGCTGATAGGGGTGTCAAATATGGTGACGACCCTTTTTTTTGTCTGATCGGGCTGCTTAGCTCCCCAGGGTGCCAAATATGAGCTCATTCCCACGGGCATCAAAATCCGGGGTACGCGCATGGATATAACATTATAATGAAGAATGAAGATAGTGAACAACGCACTAGAATTAACTTTTGTCAGAACCACAAAAACTTAAGACCAATGGACAAACGAGATTCTTCCCAGGAGAAAGATGCATTTCTCAAACGTTGCTCTGTTGTGTGTGTGTTTTTTTTTTTTTGGGGGGGGGGGGGGGGGGGATGGTTTTGTTTTATCATTTACTGATTTCTTATCGTATCCCACTATGAACCTTTAAATGACTGGAAAAGTTGGAGTTCAGGTTTGGGCCCCGGAAGCAACACGATTCAACACAACTCTTTGTTCTCGGAGACAGTTATAAGTGTGAATTAACAAAGAGTCGTGTTGCATCGTGTTGCTCCCGGGCTTCATGTGACCGGGTCCTAAAGCCCCGGTCACATAAGACGCCGGAATCTACACGATTTAACACAACGCTTTGTTCTCGGAGACGGTTATAAGTGTGAACTAACAAAGGGTCGTGGTGAATCGTGTTGCTTCCGGGCCTCTATGTGACCGGGGCCTTAGCCCTCCCACCATTTGTGGTTATGCTTACATGTCTTATCTGCGCACAGCTCGATATCCATACCCTCGGCATTGATAGGTTGCAGAAGTGTCGGTGATGTGAGGTTCTGGGTAGGAGTTGGTTTGGCGGCTCTGACCACTTGATTGGTAATCCGTGTGCTCCAGTATATGTAACTTGGAAAGAAAATTTCATTCGATTATCTTAAAGGGGAACCAATCCCTGGAGTTATCATGCTCTCATTGAATGAAGAAAAATCAGATTAACAAACTGTGAAAATTTTAGCAAGAGCGGACAACCCGTTCAAAAATTGGGATTTTTTCAACGATCCTGTCGCTGATAGGCATCCGTGGAATGGGCAACCTCGTACAACTCCTCATTCACTCTCTACACAAAACTTTTCACGTTTTCTTCTTCTCTTCTGAACAAAGAGTCGTGATGAATCGTGTTGATTCCGAACTCCCATGCGACTGGGGCTTAAACACTGTACATTGTAGATGGAAGGTGAACCTTGAAGCGCCAGTCACATAGGAGGCCCGATTCAACACGACTCTTGGTTCATGACTTAGGTGAACAATGACAAATAATCGTGTTGAATCGGTGCTATTTGTGGCAGAGGCATTGCGCGCCAGTCACATCGATTCAACTCAATCCAACACGATTCAACACTACCATACTCTTTGTTCGGAGACAGTTAACTGTAAACTTAACAAAGAACCGTGATCAGTCGTGTTGCTTCCGGTATTCAATGTGACTGGGGCTTTATAAACACTAGGAGTTGTAGATGGAATGTGAACCTTCACTCACCTATAGAAGCTCGATCCAACACGATTCTTTGTTCAGGACTCCATGGCCCGTATTCTGATAGCAGGTTTAACAAACTCGAGTCTAAATCTGTGGTTTAAGTATATGTAGCCCAAAGTGCCAAAACTTTATTTATCACTGTTTATAGGGAAACTTCACCCAGACATTGATGCACTCTCAATCGATGAAGAAAAATACAATAATCAAACTTTGAATATTTGTGAGCAAAATCCAACAATCCATTCAAATGTTATGACTTTTCAAAGTTTGTATTCAAACCCCTCATGGGCTCCTTAAATTGGCAACGTACAGACACAAAATGGCTGCCAACATGGAAAACTCTCCATTCACTTTGTACACATAATTTCACATTTTCTTGTTTTTCTAGAAAAGTAGACAAAATCAACAAAGTTCATTCCGAAATGCATGCAGAATCAAAATATTCGTGTCATACTTGAAGAGAAAAGTACAATTTTGTCTACTTTTCTAGAAAAAAAGTTTCTAAACATGAAGAAAATCATTTAAGTTTTTACTCCAAGACATTATTTAATACTATGAGTGCCAAATGTGCTTTGAATTAAACACCGACTGTTATAGATTCAAGCCTCTTTTGGCTTTCCACATTAACCCACAGATTTAAACTCCAGTTTAAGTTAAACCTGACATCAGAATGCAGGCCTATGTGACTGGGGCATTACGCGCCCGTCGCATGGATTCAACACGGTTCAACACGATTCAACACGGTTCATTCTCTTTGTTCGGATGCAGTTAACTGTGAACTAAACAATGAGTCGTGGCCAATCGTGTTGCTTCCGGGTGTCTGAATGTATGTGACTGGGGCTTAAAAGTCATAGATCGTCTGTTCGAATCCCCGACGCCAGGCAATCACTTCTTCTTTATCTTGTTTTCCTTCTTCTTCTTCTTCTTCTTGATCTTCTTCTTCTTCCTCTTCTTCTTTTCCCCCGTCTCTCCTTTCATGTCTTCTACTGGTCCCCATGAAAGACCAGCAGCACTATATAAGTGCTGCTGACCATAGGCTATCCAGCCGTCCTTTCTTTTTCTTTTCACATTTGTTGTTGTTGTTATTCTTGTTTGCGTTGTGTTGTAATTTGTTTATAATTTCAAAATGTTATACTTTCACTTTTTTGCTCGTTGTATGTTTGTATTGTATCTTTTTATATGACGGAAATAAAATCGTTACGGAGGTTTCGTTTTATTCGTCACAGTCACAGTCGACCGTAAGTAGTACGTCATACTTTTGCGCGTCTGCTCATTGTTACGCGCGCAACTACCTGTGACCTAACAATAAACAGACGCACAAAAATATGAGGTACTACTGCCGGTCGACGTGCCCTTCGTCACAGTTGAAAGAAATCTAAAACACTAAAATATATCAATCTTACCCGGGTGTAACTGAGATAGAAGTTGGTTGAATGAAACCAACAGTGGAAGGATACGTGTAGATAGTCTCAACAGCGCCCCCATCCAGGTCTGCACGCCCGATTGACCGGCTATTGTACAACGTCCAATAGATCTTCCCATTCGCTAGATCGAGGGCGATGGAATGTGGAGCTAGAAATCGATTTAAAAAAACAGTTTCAGATGTTAATTTGCCATTTCAAAAAAAGATAAGACTCCGGAAAATCGTTCCCCGACTATTGTACATTATCCGTTATATCTTCCCGCTCTGATCAGTTAGGGCGACGATATTTTTGTTGAAATATAGATGCTTTTAAACGCGATTTCCTTACAGCTCGGAGCAAATTCTGTTCTATCCGGGATGCTGTGGTTCCTCAATTCCTTTTGAAAATTCGGCAAATATTTTTGGCGCCCCCTATCAGCGATTTTGCGCCCCTTTTTTTTAAAGCTATTTTGGGGCATTTTTGCCGACAAATCTGACGATTTTAAGTATACTTTCATGCTCTTTTCGGTCATTTTTTTTAACTTGGCCGCCTAAGGGAAAGTTTGACCCCCCCCCCCCCCCCCCACCCGTGGATCCGCCACTGCGTGCGCCGGATGCATCCCTGGATCCCCCTGATAATTCAAATAAGTTGGGAATCAATTTACTTGGCGATGGAGGTTTTTTACATAATATATATTTTTAGAGCGGACATTCGGTCGCCATCGAGGGAGGGGAAAACGGAAATTTCAACAGATTGCTGTCGCCCTCTATCATGAATATTGTGGTAAAGGTGACATAATTCTATTGCATTCATTGTAATATATATTTACATTTAAATGCAATTTTATTCAGGCTTAACGTGAAGCTTCGACGTTCAATTCATCGCGTCTTTCCAGTCTGTACGTTACTTTCTAGTCTGTTACTTACAGTCGGTACTTATCATATCCTGTTGTACATTCGTGCCATCGAGCTGCATCCGACTAATGGAATCAGCGCCGAAGTTTGCCCAGTAAACAAGTTGATTCTGGGGATCGTAGTCGATGCTTTGGACACTCGCACCTTTCGGGAGAGGAATGATAGTGAAGGTTGCGGCCATGATGTCGGTGTCATCCCGAGGCTCGGCCAGGGGAGCGTAGAGTATGCCTGGGACATCGGGGGCGAAGACGAATATCTGGGCGTCACCTGTTAGAAGTAAAAAAAAAAAAAAAAAAAAAAAAAAAAAAACGTCCTAACACTAACTTTATACATCCTTATACCGTATAACGCCTAACTTTAACTTTATCAGTCGTACTTAAAGCCCAAGAAAGATTTTGGTAAAAGCGAATATTTTTATCTCCAAATTTTGTCTTCAAATCTATATAAAATGAGATAAATCATAATGAAAATGTTGCATACAAAAATTGTGCGAGAAATAAACGAGTTTTGGAAAAGCTATAACCTAAAATGTGCAAAATATTATAGTGTCGTGTCCCCCGATATTGATTCAATATTTTCTTTCTTGTTAAAGGACAAATTCTCATGCACAGAATTGGATGAAATTTCAGAATTGTATTGTTGTATTTACCTTTTCATCATTCTATTGCCAAATCTATAGGAAATAATTTTGTATATGCCCGAAAACAAGTAAAATATTTTCATTTTCAAAAGAATCAGTTTTTGACAAAAAATATGTTGTGGTTGTGGTATACAGATGTGTATAAGAATTATATGTCATCATAAACATCCCCAAAAATCAAATTTCTTTATCTTTTCCAAAAGTATATACTTAGGCTTTAAGCGCTAGAATGTAGCATAATTACCCTGGCTTTAAGGCTGACTCACACATTTGCGTTTTAGCCTACGTTGCGGGACCGTGTTTATTTAACATTAAAGACGCTCCCTAGGCGCACTATGACGCAGGTCATACGGTGGACTGAGGTTCGGCGTACGCTACTTGAGCGCAATCTGAACGTTAATCCACGAATCAGCGTATATTTTCCACTCGGGAAGCGTTTTTAATTAAAAAAAAAGCTGGGCTGACGACAGCTTAAAACGCATACTGGTGTGTGTCGACCTTTAGCAGTGCAGTTGAAGCTCTAAAGATAATCTTTGGTAGCGCGCTGCATTTCAAGGGGGAAAAATCGTGCCAGGTACTCATTAACCTCACCTGAGTCGAGTGCAGCACAATTTGGGTGATTTTTTGTTGATGGAAATTAACGACTCTGGTAGGATTCGAACCTACAACCCTCTAGTTGAAATGCGAGAGTCAGAACCATTACACCACGATGCCTCATTCGAAATGGAGTTCGTTTATAATCTGCACTCTAAATTACAGTTTAAAATCTAAAGACTTATTTCATATCCAGTGGGTTGGTTCTTACCTACAGTCTCGGGGTTTTTTTTTAAATAAAAAACAATCAAGAATTATCGAATCCAATTTGAACCTTTATCATAGATGAATTTATTTCTACGTCAGTCCCTTTTTCAATTTGTCGTTATAAATTTAATTATTGTTTTAAATTGTGTAATTTAGACCGTTTCATCAGTTATGTATAATAAATGAATCATTATAATGGTTACTTAAATGGCAATAAATTTATGATTTGTTTCAAGAAAAAAAATCTCTATATACCATGGGAAGGGAACTCCTCTTCCAATACCCTTTTATGTTACAAATTATAGAAATATAATTTATATAAATTTTTTTATTTTTTTATTCACAGTGATGGGGACTTCTTCCATCGCGAATATTTTTTTTCCTGACATAGTTTACAACACATCGATAAATTTAAGATCAATTTGCGTTCTGAGTTTCTTTTACAAAATGAGATATGAATACATTATCATTTGTCGATCAACTCTGGAATATGGGATCATCTAATCCTGGTCAAATAAAAAAAAGGAACAATTCACTATTCACATTTATTTGGCAAAATAAAATCAACAAAAAGGCATGCCGGGGGTGTTTCATCAAGATTTGTCGCAGCGACAACGAGTCATTTTCCGACAGTTCCCATAGCAACTATCAGCGATAGTGCTTTTCATCCAATCACAATCAAGAACTTTGTCAGCGTTGACTAATTGTCTCTGCGACAAATCTTGATGAAACACCCCCCGGGATTGGTTAAAAAGTTGAAAACTTGTAGATAAGCAGCCCCTTAAACGGAATTCAAAATTACATAATGATAAGAACAAAATATCAATGACAAAAGCAATGAAAATACAAAATGAAATGCGCAACACATATAGCACATAGGAAAAATAATTAAAATAAGATAACTGATAAGACATGTAGATGCATAAAAGATAAAAAAATATATTGCACTGAGTTAGGCATTGTAAGTGGCAAGAATTATTCTTTTGATATGTTTTTTTTTCTTCAAAACAACAAACCTCCGTAATGTAACGCACATTGTCATTAGTTAGTTATGCAAATACACAAGTCAAATTATGTAAGGGTATGTAATATATGTCAACCACTGGATAAGCAGTTTAAAACTATCCGTAATTATGAAATGGTGATAATCTTTTTATGTTACCATATAGTTTGATATAACATCACATAACCTAGCCACAGGGCGGAATTACGTAACATTTTCTAGACGGGTTGTTTTATTATTTTCAATATGGTATGCGGGTATAATTGTAGCCTGATAAGAGTACAGCGTACTAATTTCAGATAACAGAATAGGTGTGAAATTAAACAATAAATGGAAAGCGATTATAATGTCCACGGTGTTATGTTATCCAGTACACCAAACACTGCTAAAAGCTAGCAAGTGAAAAGGGAGGGTGCGAAGGATTATAAATAAAAACAAAATTAATTACAAACGGACGGTGTGATCGGCAGAAGGCAACCAGGGGTCAATTGCACAAGATGGTCTTAGCTACCCTCTTCATGCTAAGGCGTCTTAAGTTCTTGTGCCATCCTCTTAACATAGTCGTATCGACGCTAATGTGTATGTTACGAGGATGGCACAAGAAGTCAAGACGTCTTAGCCATGTTAGCATGAAGAGGATAGCTAAGACCATTTAGAACAATCGGCCCCAGGTAACTTTAGGCCAAAAATTGTTGGGATGCCCGCAAATATTATTTTTGAAAAATCGCGTCTATCGGTTGGCAAACTTTAATTATAAAAATTAATATTCTAATTTGTCAAAGGCAAAGATCATCGGGGAAAAATTAATGAATTTTTCAGATTGTATTTTACATGTTTATTTATGATTTTGCTTTGATTTTTCAATTTAAATAAAAAGTAAAAAAAAAAAAATCTGGCCATTTTTAGAGGGTCGGTCAGTCGACGGCAACGAAGCACCATAATTCTTTTTTTGCTTAAAAGAGAATCACGAATACATTATCAAGCCTGGAACGTGCGGGTTTGACGAACATAATGCGAACGGAGTGCGAAAGGTGATTGGTATTGTGACGTAAAAAAAGGGACAACATTTTGAGCAAGAATGAAAAAAAAATTGGACGAACCAAACAACTTCCACTGAAGCCTTTGAAATGGTTATATGCACACAAAAGAAAGTATTTCTCCGATTGATACGGTGTATTCATGTTCAACATTACTCAGCATAATAAGAGGAAGGAATTTTCTTAGTGTACATAATAGAGCTATATGCATCCACAACACACTGCTTGAAAGGATGTGAAATTCAGTTAATAGACATGTCCAATGAATGAAATGTTACAATAACAACCCGACTCTTTGAGTGTGGCAATTATTTTCTCAGATATAAAAGGCATAAGAAATAAAGGAAAGAATGTGCGAGCGTACCATTTGATTTACGACAACAATGCACTTGCACTTTACTTATAAGAGCGTTTGCCGTCATAGTATTTTGGATAGCTTTACAGGCCATAAAAGTAAATAAATACAATAATTCGAAGCATGTAGAGGAAGGCAGTTTGCCATTTAGAATTATGTGGATGGTTCCTTCTGCAAATGTCCCTTCCTTGACGTCATTACCGAAATAACTCGAAATATCCCGAAACCGAAATGCAAAAAACGAGCCCTAAAATCAGGTTTTTTGTTTTACATGATCGAATTTGGTATAAAACAGTTCTTTCAACATATTATCCACATAACACCTTTTCGTACTTGTAAAATATGTTGTATTCGTGATTTCCTTCGTGGTTCTTCTTTAACAAAGATGGCTATGGGAAAACCATCCACAATTTGATCACCTTATAATTTTGACATTCATTGAATAAGGAAAAAATCAAATGAACAAACTGAAAAGCTGAACAAAATCGGACAGCCCGTTCAAAAGTGATGAATTTTCAAAGTCACAGAGATATGACGATCACTTCTGGTTATGGGGATCCGTGCGGTCGGAAAATTCGACGAAATCTGTGACGTCATTTGATTTGTATGTCTTTATGTTTATTGTCTGTTTTGTATGATATGTTTGTTACTTCTGTTTTTTAAATGATTGGTTGAAATAAAACATCTGAATCTGAGTAAACTGGAAAATATCTGAATCTGAATCTGAGAATCATGTCAAACAACTTCTCATTCACTGTATTCAAAATTTCAAATGTTCTCCTTTTTTTCAGAAAAGTCAACAAAATGCCCAATTTCGGTTATGGTACAGTAGTTCTTTATCGATTCTGCATGTATTTTGAGAAGAATCATGTTGCACCCTTATTCTGAATTTTACATGAATCCATTTTTAAAAAAAATTCTATGCACAACTGAGTGAATGGGAAGTTGTCTGAAATGACGTCACAGATTCCGTCGGTGTTGTCGAACGCGCGGATCCCCATGAGCGGCAGTGATCGTCAAATCTCTGTGAGTTTGAATATTCATAACTTTTTAATGGGTTGTCCGATTTTGAACAAATTTTCATAGTTTCGTTAACTGGTTTTTCGTCATCCAATGAGAGCACGGTAATTCCCGGGGTGGGTTTCTCTTTAAGACGTCTTAGCAAGAACAGGATAGCAAATACCATTTTGTGCAACTGCCCCCTTGATAGGCGGCATAACAATTGTTATCATATAGACCCAGCAAAATTAATGTAAATGATAAAAATTGAACTGGATTATGCAACAATCGAACTATATCGTCGGATCGTGCTGGTACTCTTGAAAATATAGAGAACTAGTTCATTTGGTAAAGAGTGATTTATCATGAAAAGAGGGAAATTTTGAGTGAAAATTGAGTGTGATTTGATTCTTCTGTAGGGTCCTCAGTGACATTAGCCTGACTAGAAAAGTGAATATTGTCCCTCAAGATAATATGCACTTCATAGCGCTAATTATCTCTGATAAAGGTCTCTAAGCGCTCTACAATCAATGCAGCGTTATTACCATGGCTTTACCAATAGCAGCTTGAAACACTTTGATCATTTTTAACACTCTCAATACGCCGCCAATACGATGTACGTGGTACAAATTTGTTAAAACTAAAATACAGGAAAATCATAATAATGCCACATAGTAAAAATAAAAAAAAAAACAGTTTCTTTACTTTCCCTTGCATGGACTTGGGGGAAGTTGAATTGAAAACTAATATGAAAAGAAAACGTTTTTTCCTGCACAAATAATGTATTATTATTACTATTATATTATTATTATTAGTACTACTACTACTACTACTACTATTATTGATTATTTGGTATTTTCAACAACCAAAAAAGTACAAAAATCGAATTACATACTTGTACATAATTTCAATTATATAAGATTGTAGTTTGTTAGTTTTGTGAGAAACAAAATAATACGTCATTTTATCACACAACTCGGAGTTCTCTACATTTAATCCCCCAAAACACTAGTGGAATCATTTAATACTCACTCGTATGAGAACACCAAAACGCGCCCAAAAGCATCAAACCGAGCCAAAACTCCTTACATGCCATTGCTCTTAGGTCAGTGTAGGTAGGTTATATCAGAATGCCAGAATTAAAGAACTTCCCTCTGCGCTTGTGCAGCAGAAAAAAATATGTTGGAGATGATTTGATATCGTGCAATATATGCTGGTCTACCGTATTCGTCATGCAGTCTAGTTTAGGACTGTCCGTTCTGATAGCACCCACCTCTGCACATTCTCTTACACTGAACACACAGTGACTGCATAGCACTCAACCACAGTGTTATCCCTCTGAACATGCTTATCCCTCTGATCGCGCCTCATATGCAGTATCTGTGTGCTCAGTGTAAGAGAATATGCAGATATCGAGGTGGGTGCTGTCAGAACACTCAGTCCTAAACTGGACTATTCATCATACAATGACATACTGTAAGCCATGGGACGACCGGGTGAGAACCTTTACCGTTTTTCCTCAACGGTGGGTCAAAAACAAGAATTGCCAGGTAAACAATTTAAGCCTCCGTTACCATGGAGATGATATAAAGGTAAATCCATGCACGAGAGGAAATAACATACATCCCCTTTAGACCTATTTCTTATATTATTAATTACCTCCTCCTTTTCTCTTTTTCTCCTTTTCTTCTCCTTCTACGCCCTTTTTTTCTTCTTCTTCTATCTGTCTATGGGTTCATAACAACCATTCTCATTGTGACCACCACCACTCCCATCAATCAGTATCATCGTCAACATCATCATTATTGTCGTCATCATAATAATCATCCCCCGTCATCCGGCCGTCCTCATCATTATCATCACCTCTTTATCACCATCATCTTCATGAAGATGATGAAGCTGATGCATCATCAGTATCATCATCATTATCATCATCATCATCATCATCATCATCATCATCATCATCACCATCATCATCATCATCATCATCATAAACTTAATCATTAACATCATCGTCATCATTAATGATTAACCTCATAGTCACCACCAACCTTATCGTCATCATCATCGTCATCATCATGTGGTATAATCATCGTCATAATCATCATCATCATAATCAGGGCCCATATCTTTAAGTGAAAAAAAGAGGCCGTCGCCATTGTCACTAACGTCAACACACAAACACCCCCCCCCCCAAAAAAAAAAAAAAAAAAAAAAAAAAAACAATCCCCGTGATATTGTTGCACGAATAACGCAGTGAAAATAATTGCGACTTAATCAATGATTTTGTTTCACATGATTTCATTTTATTTACAAATCGAAAATTAAATCTCAACTTTACATAAAAACTATTTCCGAACTGCACGGAGCAAGAAATACATTACCATAATCTCTTAAACTAGAAATGAAAATGGCATAAAACCTAAATAATCGTTATTGTTTGAAAGCACAAGAATTTAGACACGGCAGCGGTTGTACACATGTAGAAAAATGCATGATTAAAACAATGATAATTTAAATTAAACAATGGTCATAATAAGAAATGTACCCTGTATAATGTATTGCACTTCTTATTACCAATGCTACAATATTTCTGGGTCCCGTAACATAAAGGTTTGCGATTAATTGCTAATCTGATAGCGATTGATATCAATCGCAAGTCTATGGCAAATATGTACTAAAGTTTGCAATTGATCGTAAATTCAAAAAGCGATTAATCGCAAACCTTTATGTTACGGAGCCCTGATCTAGAATGATCTAGTTCAAACTGCCTGTCCAAAACTTCATTTGATACTTCAACATCAGTAGTTTCTGATTTAGATTACAACGGTAAAATTCCCTGTGCACAATAAATTGCAAGCTGTTTTTATCTTAAAATGTTCAATTATTTTCCATTTTCTGTAAGAAAGCTCGGAACTTTCAGGCGCTTAAAATCGTCATCCAGTCATGAAACTAGATGTACGTGTATTATGGATTCCAAATGGATGAAGTCCCTTTATTGAATATGAATTAGGGAAAATAACAACAATCAGCATTTTGTAATTATAGAATAATTAAGTACGGGCCTAGCATCATTACATCATATCGGGTTACGATACCGGTACACAAAAATATACATGCAATCACGTTATTATTTTTATTAAAATAGTAAGCAAATTCACCTGTTCTATAAAATTCCACACGACAGTTGTCATGATTATCTTTATTCCGCATTTAAAAACTACTCAAGAAAATAGAGACATCTAATGATTTATTCAATTTCTTTTGTTCTATGATTTATGACAAGAATAATGCAGAAACCTGACGTAATTATGAAAGACAATTAAATGGTTTTTATGCGTGTAAAGCTTTGTTCAAAGTCCTAGAATATTGCCATATACTTATATACAGTTACATTGAAAGTGTATGGTGTCAAAATTAAAGCTCCAATGTTCCTGAATATATGTAAAACGATATTAGGGCTACACCAGAAAAAAAAGAACACTAGGGCTGCATTCTGGACAGTCTTAGTGTAAGCGTGTTGCAGAAATGCAATCGAAAAAAAAATCCACCCTTTTTTTAATCCAATATTGATTCAAATCGGAT